>MU394005.1:0-263308 GCA_022578575.1 Hypoxylon sp. FL0543
ATTATTATTATTATTATTATTATTATTATTATTATTATTATTATTATTATTATTATTATTATTATTATTATTATTATTATTATTATTATTATTATCTTTATGCTAAGTACCTATTTCCTTATCTTTAATTACAGGTAAGGTATATAAAACTATTATAAAGTAACTTTTTTTATTATATCCTTTACCTAATAATGTTCTATTTATAATTTAGTAATGTCCTATTAAGTGTTAATAGCTATATTTAAGGTTTATATTTAAACATTTATTCCTAAGTAAGGGAAAAGGCCCTTTAGCTTAAAAAACCCCTTCTATAAGGTGCTTAATTATTTTCTCTATCTTTATCTTTACCTCCCTTTACTTTTAAGCATATTTTTCCTATACCTTACTATATAACATTTTAAGCCGCTAACTAAAAAGTATTTTAGTTTTAATTTAATAATAGGTTAATAATAAAACATATCCTAATTATACTTTTATTCTTATCTATAATATTAATCTTTTTTAATTTAATAATTCTGTTTATATATTAATTATGAGTTATTTAAAGAAAAGTAAATATAAAATAAAGGCATACCCCTTATATTATTAGCTTAAGTTTTTTAAAATAAATAAGGTTTTTTACCTATTAGCTTTATATAATTAATTTATTCCTTAGCCTTTTTAGGCTAGCACTAACACCTTTAGTAACTTTTTAGCTATATAGCTTTAAAATGCTTAGCCTTTATTATAAATCCAGGCTAATAACATAATAATAATACTTCATTTTTTACTATTAGGTATTAAAGTTTAATTCTATTAAGAAATAAAATTTATAATAACTAAGAGATTTAAACCCCCTTCTTATTAATAAAAGGCCATTACGGCAAAAGCAGGGTTGTGATTTAGTTAGTTTTAGTTAGTTTAAGGGCTAACTAAAACTAACTAACTAAGCCTTAGTTTTCTTATATAATTAGTTAATTTTTAGTTAGTCTGTATTATATAATTAGTTAGTTAGTTTGGGCCTTGATTAAAACTAACTAAGCTTAATTAGTTAGTAACTAAGAAAAAACTAAAAACTAGCCCTACTTTTTTAACAAAAATTTATTTTTAATAAAAGAATTCCAAATTAATTACTAAAATTAAACTAAAATTATAAGTAATTAAAGTAAGCATTTAAATTAATAAAACCGGTAGCAGATTTATTTTATAATTTTTTTTGAATTTAATATTAATTTTTAAAGCTACTGAGTTTTTGTATAATATAATTTACCCTGTAGAAATAAAAAAAAATAAAAAAAGATTTTTTTTTTTAGTATTTATCTATATACTATACATAATAAAATAAAAAGAAATAAAGCAATAAGGAATAAAGCAATAGGAAATAAAACAAAAGGAAATGAAACAAAAGGAAATAACGTTAAATAAAAGGAAATATTATTAAATAAAATAATTAATTTTCTTTAAAGTCCTTGTTATTTTTAACAAATTGTTGTTGTAATTTTTTAATATTGGTTATTTTTTAACTTTTTAATAAAGTAAGCTATTTAATTGTTTTTGGTTATAATTTATTTCTATTTTTAGTAATTATATTATTTGAAATAGAAAAGGTTTTTTTGATAGAAGCTGAAGTAGTTAGTATAGCTAAATATAGCCTAGCTATAATTAATAAAATTGGAAATCAATTTCGATTTAATTTTTACTATAATATAATATTGGTTGTATAATAAATTAGCTTTAATTTTAAATTTTAAACTTAATATATATAAAAAAAGAATACTTATATCTTTTGGAAAAGAACCTTTTAATAAATAAGTATTTAACTTTTCATTTAAATTTAAATTAGAAGAGTTAATATAAATATTATTTTCTGAATTATTTTTAGTATTGATATTATTGGTTAATTCGTTATTAAATAAATTCTTTTTGTTATTAGAATTTATTTTATTTTTCAACCTTTTTAATATTAGTAAAAAAATATAAATAAAATTAAAAATAAAAAGATTTACTTATTATATTCCTTTGTAAATAAATCTAATATATTATTTTTTATAGTTTTGTAATGAAATAATAATCTGTTTTATAAAAAATGATTTGTTTTATGAATTGGATTTAATATAATATTAAATAAAAAAACCTTATATTGAATAAGACTTTTTTTATTTAGTTTTTGAGGAAAATATTTTAATAGCTTTTTATAGCTAGCTATAATAGCGTTTATAAAGCCTTGAAATATTGGTGATTATTTAAAAAGGAATTATTAGTATTTTTTATATAATTAAATTTAAAAAAATATATAATATACTACTAGGGTTGTGATTTAGTCACTAAAAGTTAGTCACCTAGGTGACTAAGACTAACTAACTTATCCTAGTCATTATTACGTAATAAGTTAGTCTTAGTTAGTCTTTATTACGTAATAAGTTAGTTAGTCACTGGCCTGACTAAGACTAACTAGGGCAAGTTAGTTAGTGACTAGTAAAAAACTAAAAACTAGCCTTACTTTTTTTAAAAATTTATAACTTTTTAAACAACAATGCTAAAAATAAGAACTCTTATATTCTATTAATTTAAAGACTTTAAATTAATAAAACATATTTTAGTTTATTAATAGCTATTTTATTTAATTAATTATAAATTTTTGAAGTTTGCCAAATTTGGAAAAAATGGAAAAGTTCGGGTCGAGCTACCCTGTAGCAAAAATACGTCCACTTCAAAAATCCATAACTAATTAAATAAAATAGCTATAAATAAACTGAAACCTGTTTTATTAATTTAACCAACTTAAATAATTTATTCTTTTGATAGTTTAATTTTATATATTTTATTTAAATAATTATTAAAAGTGGAACTAGTCTTTAGTCTTTTGCAAGTGACTAACTAACTAACTAGTCCTAGTCCTAGTTAGTCAGTGCCTTGACTAAAACTAGGACTAGTTAGTTATTTACTAGTCATAACTAGCCTAGTTAGTTAGTCACTAAAAAAAAACTAATGACTAGTGACTAAAATCACAACCCTGCTAATAGGTTTTATTATTTTAACTAGCCTTAAAAGCTTATTCTTAAAACATATATAAATAATAATAAAATTATACACATTTAACATAGTTTAAAACACTATAATAAATAAAATCAGGTAATTACTACCGCCTTTTACTATAACTATAATTTTACTTTAATCTTTACTTAATCTTAAACATTTTTTTTCTCCATTACATAACTAATTATACAATAAAGCCTATCTTTTTTTAAATAAGTAGCTTTTTATAGTAACTTACTACATAAACGTTATTAGTTAATTTCTTAGCTTTACTAATAGCTAAAATTTTATCAAAAATATATACAGCTTAATAATATAAATCTGGAATTAATTTTATTTAAAATAAAAGCTATTATTAATAAAAGTATATAATTACTTTCTTAATTATAACATTTATTATTTATTAAAGATAAAATAATAATAGCTTTATTACACCACTATTTCTTACACTATTTATCGTTAATAGCTATGCCTTTAAGCATTTACTATTAAGGCCTTAAATTATATTATTGCTAATATAAAAATAAGGTTATTTTAAATAAAACTAATGGCATAAAACTATTATTTCTTAAAGCTTATTTACGCTATGGTTTAATACTTAAAAAATTATACTTATATAATTACATATCTACAAGGTTGTGATTTTAGTCACTAGTCATTAGTCTTTTTTTAGTGACTAACTAACTAGGCTAGTCATAACTAGGAAATAACTAACTAGGACTAGTTTTAGTCAGGCTACTGACTAACTAGTCCTAGTTTTAGTCAAGGCACTGACTAACTAGGACTAGGACTAGTTAGTTAGTTAGTCACTTGTAAAAAACTAATGACTAGTTCCACTTTTAATAACTTTTAAAATAAAATATATAAAATTAAGATATTAGTATAATAAAATATTTAAGTGTTTTAAATTAATAAAAAATATTTTAGTTTAATTGTAGCTATTTTATTGAATTAGTTATAAATTTTTGAAGTTTGCCAAATCTGGATAAGATAGAAAAGTTCGGGTCGACCTACCCTGTAGCAAAAATACGTCAACTTCAAGAATTCATAACTAATTAAATAAAATAGCTATAAATAAAGTAAAACTAATTTTATTAATTTAAAGTGTTTAAATTAATAGATTATAAGAGTTTTGATTCTTGGCATTTTTATTTAAGGAGTTATTAATTTTCGAAAAAGTGGGGCTAGTTTTTAGTCTTTTACTAGTCACTAACTAACTTGCCCTAGTTAGTCTTAGTCAGCTTAGTGACTAACTAACTTATTACGTAATAAAGACTAACTAAGACTAACTTATTACGTAATAATAACTAGGACAAGTTAGTTAGTCTTAGTCACTTAGGTGACTAACTTTTAGTGACTAAATCACAACCCTGCTTATAAGCTTTATAAGGATTATAGGATAATATGTTATATTATAAGTGATTTAGTTACTTTTTGTTATTTTTTTATCTTTATTAACTTAATTCTTTTTAGGTTATTTTTAAAATATATAGTGATTTTTTTGCCTTATTTGCCTTTTTTAAGTAAATTATGCCCCTCTTTATTAATATTAATTTTATAGATAATAAGTTGCTTTTTATGGATACCTATTAATTCTTAAGGGAATTAAGAGTAAAAATAGCTAGCATAATAAACTATTTATATTATAGCTTTAATGTGGTGGAAAAATAATATTGCTCTTTTTTTTACCTTTTTTTTACTATTAAAGCTATAAACTTTGTTACCTATATTACTTAGGTATAATAGTAATGGAATTATTTATAGGTTTATTATTTTTAGGATATTTATCTTAATATAAATATTTTGTTTACTTTTTAGTGGCTTTTTGTTAATATTTTATAAACTTTTAAAAAATAGTGGTTCTTTAAAAAGGTATAGTATTATTATTTTCTATTTAATAATATTAGGTTTAATTATTAGGTAGTTATTAAGGCCTTTTATAAGGCAGAGGTAAAATAAGTTATTATAGCTTATTTAGGTTATTAAGAAGGGACTATTTTTATAGCTAACTTTCTTTTTCTTCTAGGTGTTAAGTTATAAATAAGGCTATATTATTTTAGTATTATTATGTTGTTTTATTTATGGTTATATTGTATTATGTTATGCTTATTTAATAGATGTTTTATTCTTTCTTTTAAGTAATTATATTTAAACCCTTTATACTGCCTTATCTTTTTTAGGCTATATAGCTTTTATTTTTTTATCTTTATTTGCTTAATTGCTTTAATTATTTTACTATTATTTTATTACTATTTTAGTGATATATTATTTTACTATAGATTATGCCTTTTTGTTATGGGTTAATCCTTATTATTTAAGGGTTTTTTATATAATTTGTTTAAAAATCTATTATAAAAACTTTAATACTTTTTTTAGTAATAAGCTTAGCTTTAATTATGTTTTCTTTTGTTTATTAATTTTTATATATTCTTTATATATTTGTTATAAAAAGTTATATAATTTTATAAATGTTTTAATATTGTTTTATTATTTTTATGCTATTATTTAAGTTAATAGTTTTATCCTAGCTTATCTTTAATATAATTAGTAATGTTTTTATTTTATTTACTTTTTTTAAATAGGTAAAACCTTTTTTTATTATTCTTTTTATTAATGGGGATAATAATGATTACCTTTTTTTACCTTTGGCTAACCTTTATTATTTTTAGGAAGAGTTTTGGATTAAGGTTGCTTAAGTAATGGATAATCTATTATTTAGTTTTCTTATTGCTAAGGGTTTATATTAGTTATTTTTTTATCTTATTATTGCTAATATTATAATCTTTTTTACTAACTATTTTTAATAGCTTTAGTGTTAAAGGGAATATTTATTATCCTTTTATCCTAAAGATATATATTTAAATATAAGTGTTTTGTTATTTTTTTATTACCTTTTTATTAATAGGTATAAATTAATTTAGGATAGTATTATTTTAAAGAGGTAATAACATATTATTTATTGCTTAAAGATATTAGGTTTAGTTATTAAGGGTATATTAAGAAGTTTTTTTAGGCGGAAATTAATCTTACTATATTTATTAAGTTAAACTTTTAAAAAGGCTATATTTTTATAGCTAATTATTCCTTCCTTTTTAGGGAAAAACTATAGGTATTTTAATACTTTTATAATATTTTTATTATAGTTTAGTTATTATAGTAATATATTTATTTAGTTTTATTTTTTATTATTTATATATTAGTATATTGCTTTTTTCTTATTATATTTATTATATTGCTTTTCTATATGTTAGCTTTAATACTACTTTATATATAAATAGTAATTTTTATCTTAAGAATTATTTTATAATTATTTTAACTTTATTTAGGTTTATTATTACTTTTATATAATCTCTTTATATTATTAAAATGTTTAGAGCTAAATAGTAATATAATGTTATTTATATGGCATTATATTAATAGTATTTTATTATAATATAGTAGGTGGTTTTTTTATTTTTATATTGAGAGCAACTACGTTGTCTGTAAGATCGGTAGTCTATTCAATCTAAGGTAAGATCTATCTATGGTCTAAATAGGTAATCTCAACTCCTTTTAGAATGATCCTCTTTTAGGTACGCAATCTAAGGTCTTTTGCTGCAATCGTACAAACGCTCTTATCGCGTCTCTTAATCGTACATCTAAGCTACCAAAGGACCCTTGTCCGCCAACATATATTTATATTTAGGGGTTATAACTTCTAGGACCTTTCTTTTAAAAAAAAAACTTTTAGTCCTATCTTTTTAGTATATATTTATATTAATACTAATGCTTTATATTTCTTAAATTTATAGTACCATTTCTTAATATTAATTTTACCTAAAGGTTTTATTACTATAAAAATATCATATCAATATTTTGCTCTTTTTTAGGCTTTTTGTTATTCCTTTAACATAATGTTTTAAAAGTTATTATTCCTAGTTTAACCTTTAAGCCAGCTATTTTATATTTTATTATTATATTTATATCATTTTAATAACACTCTATTTATATAAATATTACTTCTTTTCTTTTTCTTATTTTTATTATTCTTTACTTTAATTATTTATTTAGCTATTTTATATTTAATATCTTTTATTACTTAATTAAAGCTGGTAAATTTTACCTTATTTTTAAATTTAGTTATCTTTATATTAAAATATAGGTTAATTAATAGGTATCCTATTTTGCTTTTTAGCTTTAATATTAGTATAGCTTTATATACTTTGCTTATTTTTTATAGACATCTTAACTATATGGCTTTAAGCTTTATAGTAATTTTTTTTGCCTTTTTTTTAAGCTAGGGATATACTATATTATTATTTTATATACTATAATGTTTTTAATTATTTTAATATATATCTTTTTAGCCTTTAAGACATTATATCTTTATATAAAGGCTGCTAGCTTTAAGAGTGCATATTTTTACCTTTTTATTTTTGCTTTTATTACTTTTAGGTATTTTTTTTTACCTAAGCTTTCTATCTAAATAAACGCTAAAGAATTATATACTTTTTGCTAATATTATAATAATATTACTAAGTATAATTATTCTAGCTTTAGGTTTATAGGCTTTAATAAAGTATATTAATTTTTTTAAGGTAAAGGTTATATTATATTAGGCTGCCTATTTTTTATAGGTTTTATATGCTTTTTTTAATTTCTTATAGTTCTTTTTTATATTTTTTAATATTATAAATATGTTAATATTATTTATAAATCTAATTACTAGGATCTTTTCTTCTTTTAGTTTTTTATAAAAGGTTGTAATATATAGGATAAAAAGAATAAGGGATAGTGAAAAGCTTTATAAAATGTTGGCCAGGGTTGTGATTTAGTTAGTTTTAGTTAGTTCGAAGGCTGACTAAAACTAACTAACTAAGCATTAGTTTTCTTACGTAATTAGTTAGTCTTTAGTTAGTTCGGATTACGTAATTAGTTAGTTAGTTCGAGCCTTGACTAAAACTAACTAAGCTTAGTTAGTTAGTAACTAGGAAAAAACTAAAAACTAACCCCACTTTTTTGAAAATTTATAACTTCTTAAATAAAAATGCTAAAATTATATAAGCTTATAATCTATAAATTTAAAGGTTTTAATTAAACAAAACAAATTTTACTTCATTTATATCTATTTTATTTAATTAGTTATTAATTTTTCAAATCGAGGAACTTTTCCTACAGGGTAGCTGAATCTCAAAAAATCATTTTTTTTCCAAGTCACATAAAAAAAGTCAACATTCAAAAATTAATATTTAATTAAATAAAATAGATAAAAATAAACTAAAACTTGATTTATATAATTAAAATCTTTAAATATATCGTTTATAATTTTGTTTAATTTTATGGATTTTATTTTAATTTAAAAAATAAGTGGGGTTAGTTTTTAGTTTTTTCTTAGTTAGTAACTAACTAACTAAGCTATTAGTTAGTTAGTTCGAGGCCTGACTAAAACTAAGCTTAGTTAGTTCAGGCCTTGACTAAAACTAAGGAAAAACTAACTAACTAATCACGTGATTTAGTTAGTTAGTTAGTTACTAAAAAAAAACTAAAAACTAAAGGACTAAATCACAACCCTGATGTTGGCTAATAGTTGTTATTTTATTAATATGTTTTTATTAAAGATTAACTTTATTTTTTTATAAAGCTTTAGATCTATTTAATTAGCTATAATAGGTATTATTTAATATAAAGCATATATATTATTTTCTTTAGGATAATATTATTAAAAGCTTTTAATATATTTAGTTATAATAGTGATATTATTACTTTATATTTTTATATTAAGTATATTCCCTTAATAATTATATATATTATTACCTTCATTAACTTATAAGCCTTATTTCCCATTTATTTATTAAGAAGTAGGTGGTTTACCTTTATTATATTAATAATATGCTATATAACTGCTTTTTTAATTATTTTGTTTATTATGCTTAATAAGGCTATTAGTTTATATATATTAGGGAGTATTTTCTCCTCCATAAATTTCCTTAGTTTAGGAAGTATTATAGTTATTATTTTTTTAAAGGCTTTTAAGTAATATTTAAATATAAAGCTTTAAGTTATTATAATAATAATAGCTTAGAATATTAGCTTTTTATAGGCTTTTAGAAATTTTATTAGTAATAAATTTTTTTAGGTGCTTTTTATTATTTTATCTCTTTAATAATGCTTTTTACCTTTTTTTATTTTATCTTTTTTAAGATAGTAAAGCTATATTTTCTATATGGTTTATTATATATTTAACCTATTAATATGTTTATTAAATTTATTTATAGCTTTAAGAAAAATTGTTTTAATAGTAGCTTGCTTTTTTTATGGTATATATCTGCTTATGGTTCTTTAGCTAGGTTTTTTTAAAGGTATAATATTTAAGTATTTTATTTTAGTTCTTAGTTTTTAAGCTTTATTTATTTTTTTAGGTCCTATAGAAGCTTATTATTTTTAAAGGCTTTTGCTAATGTTTTCTTTTAGTAGTTTTTTTTTAATGTAATTATTATCTTTTTATATTTCTTATTAGTATCTTTTAAAGTATTTTATTAGTATTCTATCTGCTATATATTCTATCTTTATTGTTATTTTATTATCTTTTTTTTAGCTTTATTAATTTCTTTATATTATTATTGGGTTGCTTAATTATTGGTGGCTTTTCTCTTTAATATTACTATATTAATGATATATTAAAGGTTTATTATTAGGTATTTTATATACTTATTTATATTTTTTTGGTATTAAAATCCTTTAGGATTTATAGCTTTTTAGCCTTTATTACTATTATATCTTTATTTAGTTCTTTTTATATTTTTTTAGTGAGAAGTTATTTTTTTATTATTAATATCTTATTAAGGAGAATTTTAATTTTTTATATAATATGGTTTAAACCTTTTTAGTTTAATAGTTTAGGCTTATTATATTTTAGCTTTTTGTTTATTTATATTAAGTTTATAATAAAGTTTTAATATCTTTATTATTATTTTATTGTGGTTTCTTTTTTAATAGTAAATATTAGCTATTAATATATTATTAGTATTAAGGCTTTTTTGGGCTATCCTTAATTTTATTCTTTTTTATCCTATAGTAGGTAATATATATTAAAGTCCTTTATTATTATATTCTTTCTTTGTGTTTTTTTAAAGAAGTTTTGAAATTAAGCTTTATTAAGACTGGCTTATTAGCTTTATATATATTAATTATATTATTAATGTTTTATTATTGTATTAAAGTTATATTAATGTTTAATTATAGCTTGCTTTCCTTTCTTAGCTTTTTTTTAATCCTATTGTTTATATATATAATTGTTTTGTTTAAACTTCCTTAGATTATTTAATAGTTATTTGTTTTAAGATAAAATGGTTTATTATTTAAGAATTATAGTTTTTATATTATAATTATATTATTATTATAATAGCTATAAAGTGTTTAGTTTATAATATTTTATCCTTATATTATATTTTAATATATTATTTTAAGTTTTTTTATTAAGTATTAGGAAATAGTTCTAGCTATATTTATTGTTATAGTTTTAATAGTTTGAAGCTAATTTTAAAGGGTTTTATTATTAATGCTAAGAGGCTAAGGAAATATATTTAAATTTTTTTAAAATTATTGTTTATTTTAACTTTGGTTTTTGATTTAGGTTTTTCTTTTTTTAGCGTTTATTGTTATTCTTGGCCTATTATTCTTATTAAGTTTATAGTTAGGTTTATTTATTTTGTTTATATAGTGTTAGCTTTTTGCCTTTATTTTACTAGCAGGTTAACTTTATTAGGCTATATGTTTTTAAATATATATTATATTTATAATCTTTTTAGCTTTATTAAATTAGTGTTTTGTTTTTTAAATTATTTTGGTTATTAAGTATATACCTTTTTAGTTTTTTTCCTTACTTTTTATATATATTTATATTTAAATTCCTAGGCTATATGCTTTTTTTATAGTTTTAATACTTTAATAATCCTTTATAGCTTTTATTTCTTTTTTTATATACTAGGCTGGTATACTTATTATATTTAGCTTTTTTGTATAGTATTTTGCTATATGTTTGAATTTATAGCATTTAAAGTATTATTTAACCTTTATTTCTTTTATAAAAAGTTTATACTAAAAGATTTTTATTTTTTATATTATTTTATTAGTATAAAGCTATTAAGCTATTATAAGGTTTATAACTTTTATAATTATTAAAGTAAATTTTGCTTTTAGGTTTTTTTAGTATATTAGCTTAATCTAGTTAATAGCTTATATATTTTATTTTTATAGTTTTTTTTTTAGCTTTTTAGATAAGGCATAAGTATTCTATAACCTATTTGCCCTAAGACTTTTAACTATTATTATAAAGATATATCCTAAGCTAATTATTTAGGAGTTAAAGGTTTTTTATACCTATTTTTAGTTTATTTTATACTTGGTTATGTTTTATTAAAATGTTATTATTATATTGCTATTTTATAGCTATTAAGTTATTATTGCTTTGTCTTTTTTAAGGGCTATATTAATTGCTTTTATTACCTTTTTTGCATTATAGGTTGCTAGTTTAAGGTTTACTTATTCTTTTTTTATTATAAGCTTTTTAAGCCTTTTTAATAAGATTACTAGGGTAGGTATTTAGTTTACGTTTATATTTATAATAGCTATATTTACCTATATTTATTCCGCTAATTAATTAGTATTATTTTACTTTAGGTTTATTATAGATATTTTGTTTTTAAGCATCTTTAAGATATTGGTTTTTATTATATTAAATAATAATTTAATATTTATATTTATAGTGGTTTTAATATATTATTATTTTCCTTTTAATTTATTATTACTTTATTTTAGTTAAATCTATTTTATTATTTCTTTCTATACCTCTTTTATCTCTTTTTTTAAATTTTCTTTTACCATTTCCATTAGTTTATTAAATAATGCTTTAATCCTATTGATTTAGCTTTTATTATATAGCTGCTTTTATTTGTTTTAATTCATGCTAATATCATGTTAATAATTAGCATACGTTCCACCATCTTCACAAATACCTCCTATTTATAAATCTTCAGGGTTGTGATTTAGTTAGTTTTAGTTAGTTCAAGGGCTGACTAAAACTAACTAACTAAGCCTTAGTTTTCTTACGTAATTAGTTAGTTTTTAGTTAGTCTGTATTATATAATTAGTTAGTTAGTTTGGGCCTTGACTAAAACTAACTAAGCTTAGTTAGTTAGTAACTAAGAAAAAACTAAAAACTAGCCCCACTTTTTTAACAAAAATTTATTTTTAATAAAAAAAAATCCAAATTAATTACTAAAATTAAATTAAAATTATAGGTAAATAATATAAGCATTTAAATTAATAAAATCGGTAGCAGATTTATTTTACGATTTATTTTGAATTTAATATTAATTTTTAAAACTACTAAGTTTTTGTATAATATAATTTACCCTGTAGAAATAAAAAAGTAAAAAAAGATTTTTTTTTGTTTTATTATTTATCTATATGCTCTATATAATAAAATAAAAATAAATAAAGCAATAAGGAATAAAGCAATAGGAAATAAAACAAAAGGAAATAAATAATAAGAAATAAAATAATAAGAAATAAAACAAAAGGAAATAAAATAAAAGGAAATAAAATAAAAGGAAATAAAATAAAATAAAAGGAAATAATGTTAAATTAAAGGAAATAATACTAAATAAAATAATTAATCTTCTTTAAAGTCCTTGTTATTTTTAACAAATTATTATTATAATTCTTTAATATTGGTTATTTTCTAACTCTTTAATAAAATAAGCTATTTAACTATTTCTAGTTATAATTTATTTCTATTTTTAATAATTATATTACTTAAAATAAAAAAGGTTTTTTCGATAGAAGCCGAAGTAACTAGTATAGCTAAATATAGCCTTACCATAATTAATAAAATTGGAAATTGATTTCGATTTAATTTTCACCATAATATAATATCAATCTTATAATAAATTAGCTTTAATTTTAAATTTTAAACTTAATATATAAAAGAAAAAAATACTTACATCTTTTAGAAAAGAACCTTCTAATAAATAAGTATTTAACTATTTGTTTAAATTTAAATTAAAAAAGTTAATATAAATATTATTTTCTAAATTATTTTCAATATCAATATTATCGGTTAATTCATTATTAAATAAATTTTTTTTGTTATTAAAATTTATTTTATTTTTAAACCTTTTTAATATTAATAAAAGAAAAATATAAATAAAATTAAAAATAAAAAAACTTACTTATTATATTCCTCTATAAATAAATTTAATATATCATCTTTTATAGTTTCATAATAAAATAATAATCCATTTCATAAAAAATGATTTATTTTATAAATTGGATTTAATATAATACTAAATAAAAAAACCTTATATTGAATAAAACTTTCTTTATTTAGTTTTTGAAGAAAATATTTTAATAGCTTTTTATAGTTAGCTATAATAGCGCTTATAAAGCCTTAAAATATTGGTGACTATTTAAAAAGGAATTATTAGTATTTTTTTATATAATTAAATTTAAAAAAATATATAATATACTATTAAATTTTGTTCGTTAATTTTTCATCAATAATCAATAATAAGCTAGTTTAATTATTTCCAAATTAAGTAAATAAATAATAAACCTTAAAATATTATAATATAAGTTTCCTTTTATAAAATAACTAAAGGTTTAACAAATATTTCAAGAATTCTTTTAAATTCTTTTAATACAAACCAATCAATAAAATTTAAAAAGATTTTTTTAAATTCTTCATAATTTATATTTCAATAAACGTATTCTAAAAAAGCCTTTAATTCTAATACCATTACAATCATACAATAGGTTGAATTTTAGCATATTAATAAATCTAATTATTTAATTAGTTAATTTATTAATTTAAAATAAAAGAAATAAAGGAAATAAAAAAATAAATATATCGATTAAAATTATTTTTTTATTATAATTAGGTTTTAAAATATAATCTAATTTTGCTTTGTTTATATTGTTTAAAAAATCTTGTTTAATATCAGTTATATATTTTATTAAAACTGTGATTCAACAAATTCAATTTATTAAAGCTAGTAATTTTATTAATAATTTTAAATAAAAAAATAAAATATATAAAAAACCTATTTTTATTTTCTTTAGTATCTTAAATAAATTACTCTTCTTATAAAAAAAAGCAAAAGAATTTATATATGTTAATATAAATTTATTAATATTATTATTAATATTATAATCTTTTATAATATTTTAAACAACAATATTAATAATATAAAATATACAACATATATTATATTAAAAATTAGTTTTATAATTGTTAAAATATTTATCTTTAAAGTTATTTAAAAACGTATCATTATTTCAAGCGTTATCACAAGTAATACTAAATTAAATATTAGTAAATAAAATTTAATAAATAAAATAAAATAAAATAATAAAATAAAATAATAAAATAAAATAATAAAATAAAAATAAATACCTGAAAATATTCTTTAATTTAACTGCAAGATAATCATGTAATATTTGAATAAATTTATTAAATATATAAACACCCGTGTAATTTAATTTCAAATTTTAAAAACAGATTAATTTATAATTTAAATTAAATTTGGAATTAATAAATAAAATAATAATACTTATAAATAATATATTCAATTTTAAAGTTTAAATATTAAATATAACGGAGAATTTACCGTTATATTTAATATTATTATTTAAAGATAAATTAAAATAATTTAAAGAATCTTTAAAAGTGGTTTTAAGAATTAATTTAATTTTCCAACGATTAATTATTAAAGAAATACTAAATTAAAGGTTAATATAATATTTAAATAAAATAAACCAAAGAGACTTATGGGTTATAATATTATAATAATTGTTAAAAAGATTCCAAATTTATAACATTAAAAGGTAAATTATTTTCAACAATAAAAGCTAATATTTTATTATAAGCTTCTTCTTTAGTAAACTATGGTTTATTAATAATTATATTGGTTTGAGGTCATTTTTAATTTTATAAATTTAAAAGAGTATTAATAGAAGTTAAATTAGATTTTAAAAAACAAAGTTAATATATAATACAATTATTAAAATAATAAAAATAAAATAACATATTTTTTTTCTTGTTATTTTTGTTGCTTTGTTATAAGCAATTTTAGGATGCTTATTATTATAATGTTGAGTATGATTTGAACTTTAATAATTTTTAATATTAATAATGTTTTTAAACTTGTAACTAAAATTATTAAATTAATAAAGTAATAAATATATAAATATAAATAAAATAAAATTAAAACTTATGTTATATAACTAACAACCATTTTTCAAGGTTTTAATAAATCGATTAGTAATAAAGTTCAAATAAATAAGTTATTTTTAAAGATATAAATCGAAAACTCTTTATTTGTTGGTAAAGAAAAATCTTCTAAATTTTCCTTTTTTATATCTCTTAATTTAGAAGAATTTTGAGATAAAGATAAAAAGCCTTCTAAATTATTATTAGAAAAAACGGAGGGGATAGCCATTATAAGTATATAAATATATAAGAATTGATTTAACTTATTAAAAAATAAAAGAAGAAAAATCAAAAGAAAGGAAGAAGTATTTATAAAAGAAATGAAATTTAAAAATAGTAAAAGATTACTTTTATTTTAGTTTATTAGATTTAAAAATACTTAAAAGGATTTAAAAGATTTAAAAGGATTATCTTTATTTTTATTTAAAGGATTTAAAGGATTTAAAGGATTTAAAGGATTTAAAGGATTTAAAAGATTTAAAGGATTAAAAGGATTAAAAGAATTTAAAGGATTTAAAAGGATTATTTCTATTTTTATCTAAAGGATTTAAAGGATTAAAAGGATTAAAAGGATTTAAAAGGATTATTTCTATTTTTATTTAAAGGATTTAAAGGATTAAAAGGATTAAAAGGATTATTTCTATTTTTATCTAAAAGATTTAAAGGATTAAAAGGATTATTTTTATTTTTATTTAAAAGATTGCTTCTATTTTAATCTAAAGGATTTAAAAGATATCATAAGATTTAAAAATAGTAAGAAGTATATTTAAAAATAAATCAGAAATATAATAACTTTTAATATATAACTTTTTATTTTTCCTATTTTTTATCTTTTAAACTTTTAATCAAAAGTATTCTAAATAATCTATTTAGAATAAATTAAATAAGAAATATCTTATTATTATTATATTATTACTTAGTTTATTTTATTATTTTCTTTATTATAAGGAAATTAAATTACTTATAATGGAGGTTACTTATAATATATTGCATGTAGTTTTTATAAAAAAGATTTAAGCTAAAAACAATTTTAACCAATTATGGTTTAAATTTATGAATTAATAATCTTTAAAACAAGTAAGTAATTTTATTTTATTATTATTATATTAGTGATTTATTATTAATTTAAAATAGGTTGAAGAAAGAAACAAAAATCATATTTTATATAATTATCGTACCGATATTTAAGCTTATAACTATATGGTATATAATGGTTATTTATGGCTTGTTATACCAAATAAATAAAATTCTGATTTAGTAAGCTTATATCTTTAATTTTATTTAATTTTAAAAGAGATTTATTAACTTATAATAAATATATAAATATTATAATTGGAATGAAATTGCTTTATATAATAAATGCTATCATAAAATTCACACAAATACTTTTGAATTTTATCCATTTAGTTATAATTTTTAAGTTCCAGATTACGTAAGTTTATTTAATACTATTTAAAAATTATAAGCTAATTTACTTTAATAGTATAGCAAAGAATTTTGGAAATATTAATATTATTTTGAATGGTGGTGTTCAAAATAGGGTTTAGTTTTTTTTTTTTTTTTACTATTTAAATAAAGCTTGTAAAAGTTTATTGTTTGGTGTTTTATAAATTTAAGTGATTGCTTTATATAGAATAGGTTTTAGATTATTTTTATCTATTTTATTTAATTAGTATTAAATTCTTAAATTTGAGCAATTTTTCCTACAGGGTATTTGAAATTTTAAAAATTTATTAAAATTTAAAAATTAATAACTAATTCAATAAAATAGATAGAAGTAAAATAAAATATGTTTTATTAAAATAAGTATTTTAAATTTATAGAACTATTAAATGTATAATTTTAGTATTTATTTCAAAAATGTTAAAAATTTTCAAAAAGTGGGGTTAGTTTTTAGTTTTTTCTTAGTTATTAACTAACTAACTAAGCCATTAGTTAATTAGTTTGGGCCTTGACTAAAACTAAGCTTAGTTAGTCTAAGCCTTGATTAAAACTAAGAAAAAATTAACTAACTAATTATGTGATTTAGTTAGTTAGTTAGTTACTAAAAAAAAACTAAAAACTAAAGGACTAAATCACAACCCTATAAATCTTCTATAATAATGCTTTATGCCTATATGCTAGTAGTAATACACACACGTAACGCTATTCTTATATCTATAATTAATTGTTTAGCTTAAGTTTTAGATGAATTAATGAGCTTTTTAGCTTATTAATTTGATTCAAAAAGATTCCCTCTTTTGCTTAAAAAAAACAACTTAATAATTAATTAAGATTTTATTAATAGCCTTAATGCTTATATTAAGTATAAATAACTTTATAATAAAATTTAGTTAAATATACTTATTAAACCAATGGTTATATAACCTTATGTTATGTAACCTAAATTAACACCGGCCTAGGTAAAGCCTTAGCCCTATAGTGGGGCTTTACTACTTAAATAGCCCGGCCTTATCCCTGCACTAAAGATAAGCCAACCATTAATTAATCATTATTTGTAACCCACCCTTACTGGTAATATTTAACCTATTAGCTAATAGCCTTACGAAACCAATAATGTTTTTAATATTATCCTTTAAAACTATAAGTTTTATTTTGTTTTAATTAGTATTATTTTATTCTATTATTTTTATATTTAATAATATTTCTACTGTTTCTAACTTAACTTTTTATTTATTATTTATAGGACTATTTATATAGTTAAAATCTTAGCTTTTAAGGCCTTAAGTAAGTAATTTTATATGTTTAAATTTATTTATTTTTATTTTTAAATATAAATATAATAACTTAATAAAGTTAATAACTAACTTAATATTGTTAAGGGTATTATAAATAATTTTATAAAGATAAATATAATTATTCTTTAATTAATGAATTTAAAATTAAGGATAATAAATAATATTACGGTATAATTTAATGTTAGATTTAATAAATTTCGTATTGTTTATATTAAATATATTATTATATAATATCTTAGTAATAAAACATATAAATTTTATCGTAAGCTTTTTAAAGTTTAAAAAAAGGTGTTTGGGTTTATTTAGGAGGTGGTTAGGAAAAGCTTTTAGGTATAAAAATGCTTAATTTGCTATTAACTTTATAATTTAAATTAAATAATTTTGGCTAAATAGATATGGTAAAAAGTAAAAAGGCAATGTTTTTAACGTGATTTTTTAATAACTTTAATACATTAGATAAAATTAGGGTTGTAATTTAGTTAGTTTTAGTTAGTTCGAGGGCTAACTAAAACTAACTAACTAAGCTTTAGTTTTCTTACATAATTAGTTAGTTAGTTCAGGCCTTAACTAAAACTAACTAAGCTTAGTTAATTAATAACTAAGAAAAAGCTAAAAACTAACCCCACTTCTTTCAAAATTTATAACTTTTTAAATAGAAATGTCAAAATTATATAAACTTATAATCTATAAATTTAAAGGTTTCAATTAAACAAAACAGGTTTTACTTTATTTATATCTATTTTATTTAATTAGTTATAAATTTTTCAATTTGAGGAATTTTTTCTACAGGGTAGCTGAATCTTAAAAAAATATCTTTTTCCAAGTCACATAAAAGAAGTCAAAATTTAAAAACTAATATTTAATTAAATAAAATACATAAAAATAAACTAAAACTTGCTTTATATAATTAAAACCTTTAAAATTATTGTCTATAACTTTTTTTTAATTTTAAGGATTTTATTTTAATTTAAAAATTAAGTGAGGTTAGTTTTTAGTTTTTTCTTAGTTATTAACTAACTAACTAAGCCATTAGTTAGTTAGTTCAAGGCCTGACTAAAATTAAGCTTAATTAGTTTGGGCCTTAACTAAAACTAGAAAAAAACTAACTAACTAATCACGTGATTTACTTAGTTAGTTAGTTACTAAAAAAACTAAAAACTAAAGGACTAAATTATAACCCTGAATAAAATTAATAAAGGCTGCTATTAAAAATAGCAATTAGGTTTAAGCAAGGTTGTGATTTTAGTTATTAGTTATTAGTTTTTTTTTAATAACTAATTAACTAAGCTAATTATAACTAGTAAATAATTAACTAGGGTTAGTTTTAGTTAAGCTATTAACTAATTAGTCCTAGTTTTAATTAAGGCATTAATTAACTAAAACTAAGACTAGTTAGTTAGTTAGTTACTTATAAAAGATTAATAACTAGTTTTACTTTTAATAACCTTTAAAATAAAATATATAAAATTCAGCAAATAATATTAGAAATTGTTTAAAGATATTACATTAATAAATTATATTTTAGTTTAATTATAGCTATTTTATTTAATTAGTTATAAATTTTTAAAGTTTACTAAATTTGGAAAAGATGGAAAAGTTCGGGTTAACCTACCCTATAGTAAAAATACGTTAAATTTAAAAAATCATAACTAATTAAATAAGAGCAGTGCTATTCGCACTACCTATTTTTGCTATTAGGCCTTATTCGCACACCTAGTATAAAGCCGAAGGTCTCACCACCCTTTTATACCCACTAAGACTCTTTCCTTTCGCAACGCAACAGGTAATTTATTTTAAATTGTTAAATTATTGCACTTACATTAAAAGAATCGCCTTTTTAAGCGCTTTCGAATGGTATAGGTTGCAGGCCTATAGCTTCCTTGGATTTAATTCAATTGGCTGTTAAAGACAAGCCCTTGAAATGGTTTTAACAAGGGAGGTCATATGACCACTCCAGCACTTAATTGCAAGCTAATACCACTACCTTCAATTGCGAATTTAGTTGAATCAGGAGGTCATACAGACCTGCAACCTAGATCGTTCGAAAGCGCTTAAAAGGGAGATTCTATTGCTGCAGAGCCAGTAATTTTGTGAATTTAATTGAATAAGTAGTTGCATTACGAAAGAAAAGGGTTTTAATGGGTGTGGAAAGGTTATATAACCACCTTTTGCAATACCATTTTAATGACTTACAAACCACCACTTTTAACAACGGATTTAATTGGATCGAGAGGCTATATAAGCCTATAACTAAGACCATTCGAAAGCGCTTTAAAAGGCGATTCTTTTAATATAAGTGCGACAATTTAACGATTTTAATTCAAAGAGCAGTTGCGTTACAAAAGGAGATAGTTTGAATTAAATAGGTGAGAGATGTGTGGGGCAGGCCGAACCTTTAGCTTTATACTAAGTGTACGAATAAGGCCTGATAGTAAAAATAAGTGGTGCAAATAGCACTGCTTTAAATAAAATAGCTATAAATTAACTAAAATTAGTTTTATTAATTTAAAGTTTTACTATTTATATTACTTATTTTTGCTATTAGGCTTTATTTATATTGCTAATATAAAGCTGGAGGTTTAAGCTACTAATTGCGTTATAAGTTACGCTATACTTTTTACTGTTTCTTTATTTATTTAAACTAGCCTTCTTTTGTAACATAACTGCCCACTTAATTTAAATTATTAAAATATTACATTTAGATTAAAAAAATTACCTTTTTAAGCGCTTTTAAATAGTTTAGGTTATAAGGCTATATGCCCTTTATATTTAATTTAATTTGCTATTAAAGATAAGTCTTTAAAGTGGTTTTAGGAGGTTATATAACCCCCCTTAGTTATAACCCTTAATTATAAGCTAAAACTATTACTTTTTACTGTGAATTTAATTAAATTTAAAGGTTTTATAAACTTATAACCTAAACCATTTAAAAGCGCTTTAAAAGGCGATTCTTTAAATATAAGTGTAATAATTTAATAATTTAAAATAAATTACCTATTACAAAAAAAAGGGTTTTAGTGGGTGTTAAGGGGTTATATAATTACCTTTTACGAACCCATTTTAATAACTTATAAACCACTACTTTTAACAATAGATTTAATTGGATTAAAAGGTTTTATCGACTTATAACCTAGACTATTTAAAAGTGCTTAAAAAGGCAATTCTTTTAATATAGGTGCAATGTTTTTATGATTTAAATTAAGTGAGTAATTGTGTTATAAAAGGCAGGCAGTTTAATTTAAGTAGGTAAAAGGTGTAACGCAACCGGCGGCCCGAACCTAGCTTTATACTAGCAGTACGAATAAGGCCTAATAGCAAAAATAGGTAGTATAAATAGCAATGCTTTTAATTTAAAGTGTTTAAATTAATAGATTATAAGAGTTTTTATTTTTAACATTTTTATTTAAAAAGTTATTAAATTTTAAAAAAGTAAGGCTAGTTTTTAATTTTTTATTAGTTATTAATTAACTTACCTTAGTTAGTTTTAATTAAGTTAATAATTAACTAACTTATTACATAATAAAAACTAATTAAAACTAACTTATTACGTAATAATAATTAGGATAAGTTAGTTAGTTTTAGTTACTTAAGTAACTAACTTTTAATAACTAAATTATAACCTTAATCCTAACTTTAAATTTTAATTTAAGTTTTTTTTTAGCATTTATTATTATTTTTAGCCTATTATTTTTATTAAGTTTATAGTTAGATTTATTTAATTTATTTATATAATATTAGTTTTTTATTTTTATTTTACTAATAAATTAGCTTTATTAAACTATATACCTTTAAATATATATTATATTTATAATTTCCTTAATTTTACTAAACTAATATTTCATTTTTTTAAATTATTTTAATTATTAAGTATATATTTTTTTAGCTTTTTTCTTTACCTTTTATATGTATTTATATTTAAACTTTAAAACTATATACTTTTTTTATAGTTTTAACACCTTAGTAATCCTTTATAGCTTTTATTTTTTTCTTTATATATTAAGCTAATATACTTATTATATTTAGCTTTTTTATAATATTTTACTATATATTTAAATTTAGAACATTTAAAACATTATTTAGCCTTTATTTTCCTTTTAAAAGGTTTATATTAAAAGATTTTTATTTTTTATATTATTTTATTAATATAAAGCTATTAAGCTATTATAAGGTTTATAAGTTTTATAATTATTAAAGCAAATTTTGTTTTTAGGTTTTTTTAATATATTAGCTTAATTTAATTAATAGCTTATATATTTTACCTTTATAGTTTTCTTTTTAGCTTTTTAAATAAAATATAAACATTTTATAACTTATTTATTTTAAAACTTTTAACTATTATTATAAAGATATATCTTAAGTTAATTACTTAAAAGTTAAAAGCCTTTTATACCTATTTTTAATTTATTTTATACTTAGTTATATTTTATTAAAATATTATTATTATATTACCACTTTATAGCTATTAAACTATTATTACTTTATTTTTTTAAAGGCTATATTAATTACCTTTATTACCTTTTTTATATTATAGGTTATTAATTTAAGGCTTACTTATTTTCCTTTTATTATACACTTTTTAAGCTTTTTAATAAACTATTAAAATAAATACTTAGTTTATATTTATATTTATAATAGCTATATTTACTTATATTTATTTTATTAATTAACTAATATTATTTTATTTTAAGTTTATTATTAACATTTTATTTTTATGCATTTTTAAGATATTAATTTTTATTATATAAATTATATAAGGAAAAAGACTTTTAAATTAAATTAATAAGCCAAAAAGCTTATTAATTTATCCAAAACTTAAGCTAAATAATTAATTATAAACATAAGAATAACGCTATATATATATATTGTTACTGGCATATAGGTATAAAGCATTATTACGAAAGACTTATAAATAAGAGGTATTTATAAAAATAGCAGAACATGTACTAATCACTAACACGTTATTAGCATAAATTAAAACAAACAAAAGCAGCTATATAATGAAAGCTAAATTAATATAATTAAAGCATTATTTAATAGACTAATAGAAATAGTAAAAAAGAATTTAAAAGGAAAGGTAAAAAAGGTATAAAAAGAAATAATAAAATAGATTTAAATAAAATAAAGCAGTAATAAACTAAAAAAAAATAGTAATGTATTAAGACCATTATAAATATAATAAAAACTAATATCTTAAAGATGCTTAGAAATAAAATATCTATAATAAACTTAAAGCAAAACAATACCAATTAGCTAATGGAATAAATATAAGCAAATATAGCTACTATAAATATAAATATAAACTAAATACCTACCTTAGTAATTTTATTAAAAAGGCTTAAAAAGCTTATAATAAAAGGAAAATAAGTAAACCCTAAACTAGCAACCTATAACGCAAAAAAAATAATAAAAATAATTAATATAGCTTTTAGAAAAAACAAAGCAATAATAGCTTAATAGCTATAAAGTAGCAATATAATAATAATATTTTAATAAAATATAACTAAATATAAAACAAACTAAAAATAGGTATAAAAGGCCTTTAGTTTTTAAATAGTTAGCTTAAGATATATCTTTATAATAGTAATAAAGAATCTTAGGGTAGATAGGCTATAAAATGCTTATGCCTTATTTAAAAAGCTAAAAAAAAAACTATAAAGGCAAAATATATAAGCTATTAACTAGATTAAGCTAATTATTATACACCTATTAAGGTTATAACGGCTTCGCATTAATTACCAGGGTAAGCAGGGCTATTTTAAGCTAAGGAGGAAAGGGAAAAGATCTATAATAGGTGTAGGTGCCCTAGTATATAAAGGGTATGGTCCCGCTAGGCACTAGGCACGGCTCACCTTAGGTGGCCCCTAAGCAACTAAGCGTTAAGGCAACCACCAGCCACCCTGCCTCAGCCCCACAGCCACAGTGCACGGACTAAGGCATTACACTAATATATTAAAAAAACCTAAAAACAAAATTTGCTTTAATAATTATAAAACTTATAAACCTTATAATAGCTTAATAGCTTTATATTAATAAAATAATATAAAAAGTAAAAATCTTTTAATATAAACCTTTTATAAAGAAAATAAAGGCTAAATAATGCTTTAAATACTATAAATATAAACACATAGCAAAATATTATAAAGAAAAAGTTAAATATAATAAATATATTAGCTTAGTATATAAAGAAAGGAATAAAAGCTATAAGGGATTACTAAAGTGCTAAAACTATAAAGAAAAGCATACAGCTTAGGAATTTAAATATAAATATATGCAAAAAGTAAAAAAAAAAGCTAAAAAGGTATATGCTTAGCAACTAAAACAATTTAAAAAGTAAAACGCTAGTTTAATAAAGCTAAAAGGACTATAAATATAATATATATTTAAAAATATATAGCTTAATAAAGTTAACCTATTAATAAAATAGAAATAAAAAGCTAGCGCTATATAAATAAGGTAAATAAACCTAACTATAAACTTAATAGGAATAATAGGCTAAAAATAATAATAAATATTAAAGAAAAAAAGACCTAAATTAAAATCTAAAGTTAGAATAAACAATAATTTAAAGAAAATTTAAATATATTTCCTTAGCCTTTTAATATTAACAATAAAACCCCTTAAAACTAGCTCCAAACCACTAAAACCATAACAGCAAATATAGCTAGAACTATTCCCTAGCACTTAATAAAAAAACTTAAAATAATATATTAAAATATAGTATAAAGATAATATATTATAAATTAAGCGCTTTATAATTAATATAATAGCAATATAATTATAATATAAGAACTATAGTTTTTAAATAATAAATTATTTTACTTTAAAGCAGGCAATTACTAAATAGTTTAAAAAGGTTTAAGCAAAACAGTTATATATATAAACAATAGGATTAAAAAAAAAGCTAGGAAAAAAAAAGCAAGCTATAATTAAGCATTAATATAACTTTAATATAATAATAAAACACTAATAGTATAATTAATATATATAGAGCTAGCAAGCTAGTCTTAGTAAAGCTTAATTTTAAAACTTCTTTAAAAAAAACATAAAGAAAGAATATAATAATAAAAAACTTTAATATATATTACCTTTTATAAAATAAAGAAGAATAAAATTAAGGATAACCTAAAAAAGCCTTAATATTAGTAATATATTAATAGCTAACCTTTACTATTAAGAAAAAAACTATAATAAAATAATAATAAAAATAGTAAAACTTTATTATAAACCTAATATAAATAAATAAAAGGCTAAAATATAATAAGCTTAAACTATTAGATTAAAAAGGTTTAAACTATATTATATAAAAAATTAAAGTCTTCCTTAATAAAATATTAATAGTAAAAAGATAGCTTTTTGCTAAAAAAATATAAAAAGAACTAAACAAAGATATAATAATAATAAAGGCTAAAAAGCTATAAATCCTAAAAAGTTTTAATATTAAAAAAGATATAAATAAGTATATAAAGTACTTAATAATAAAACTATAATATATTATTAACATAATAACACTAAAAAGAAAAGCTATTAGTAATTAAATAGCCTAATAATAATATAAGAAAGTTAATAAGGCTAAAAAAAATAACAAAATAACAATAAAAATAGAATACATAGTGGATAAAACGTTAATAAAACGCTTTAAAAAACACTAATAAAAATTATAAAGGGATAGTAGCTATATTAAAAAGAAACTACTAAAAGAAAATATTAGTAAAGGCTTTTAAAAATAATAAGTTCTTATAGGACCTAAAAAAATAAATAAGGCTTAAAAGCTAAAAACTAAAATAAAATACCTAAATACTATATCTTTAAAAAAACCTAGCTAAAGAATCATAAATGAATATATATTATAAAAAAAGCAAGCTATTATTAAAACAATTTTTCCTAAAGCTATAAGTAAATTTAATAAATATATTAATAGGTTAAATATATAATAAACTATATAAAGAATATAGCTTTACTATCCTAAAAAAAATAGAATAAAAAAAGGTAAAAAGTATTATTAAAAAAATAAAATAATAAAAAGTATTCAGAAAAGATTTATTGCTAATAAAGTTTTTAAAAGCCTATAAAAAGCTAATGTTTTAAGCTATTGCTATTATAGTAACTTAAAGCTTTATGTTTAAATATTACTTAAAAGCTTTTAAAAAAGTAATAATTATAATACTTCTTAAGCTAAAGAAGTTTACAAAAAAAAACACTTCCTAATATATATAAACTAATAGCCTTATTAAGTATAATAGGTAAAATAATTAAAAAAGCAATTATATAATGTATTATTAATATAATAAAGATAAAGTATTTATTTTCTAATAAATAGATAAGAAATAAAGCCTATAAATTAATAAAAATAATAATATATATAATTACTAAGGAGATATACTTAGTATAAAAATATAAAGCAATAATATTACTATTATAACTAAATATATTGGGAGCTTTTAATAATATTATTTTAAAAAGGATAATATATATACTTTATATTAAAGGATATTTATTATAGTTAATTAAATAGATTTAAAGCTTTATAAAGGAAAAAGTAATAAAGTTAATGAGAGCAACTACGTTGTCTGTAAGATCGGTGGTCTATTTAATCTAAGGTGAGATCTATCTATGGTTTAAATAGGTAATCTTAACTCCTTTTAGAATGATCCTCTTTTAGGTACGCAATTTAAGGTTTTTTGCTGCAATCGTACAAACGCTTTTGTCGCGTCTCTCAATCGTACATCTAAGCTACCAAAGGACCCTTGTCCGCCAACAGTTAATCTTTAATAAAAACATATTAATAAAATAATAGCTATTAGCTAATATTTTATAAAGCTTTTTATTATTTTTTATTCTTTTTATCCTATATATTATAACCTTTTATAAAAAGCTAAAAAAAAAAGATCCTAATAGTTAGATTTATAAATAACATTAACCTATTTATAGTATTAAAAGATATAAAAAAGAATTATAAGAAATTAAAAGAAATATATAAAACCTATAAAAAGTAAGTAGCCTAATATAATATAACCTTTACCCTAGGAAAAAGTAAATTAATACACTTTATTAAAGCTTATAAACCTAAAATTAGAATAATTATACTTAATAACACTATTATAACATTAACAAAAAATATATAGTTTTTTAGCATTTACTTAGATAAAAAGCTTAAATAAAAAAAATACCTAAAAGCAATAAAAACAAAAATAAAAAGGTAAAAATATATACTCTTAAAGCTAATAGCCTTTATATAAAGGTATAATATTTTAAAGACTAAGAAAATATACATTAAAATAATTAAAAATACCATAGTATATAGTATAATAGCATAACATACCTTTAGCTTTAAGGAAAAGATAAAAAAAATTGCTATAAAACTTAAAGTTATATAGTTAAAATACCTATAAGAAATAAGTAAAATATATAAAGCTATACCTATATTAAAGCTAAAAAGCAAAATAAAATACCTACTAATTAACCTATATTTTAATATAAAAATAGCTAAATTTAAAAATAAAATAAAGTTTACTAGCTTTAATTAGGCAATAAAAAACACTAAACATAAGATAATTAAGTAGGTAACTAAAGCAAGGAATAATAAAAGCAAGAAAAGAAAAAAAGTAACACCTATATAAATAAAGCACTATTAAAATAGCATAAATATAATAGCAAAATATAAAGCAGCTAGCTTAAAGGTTAAACTAGGAATAATAGCTTTTAAGACATTATATTAAAAAAATAATAAAAGGCTTAAAAAAAAGTAAAACACTAATATAATATCCTTATAACAATAAAGCCCTTAAGTAAAATCAATATTAAAAAATAATACTATAAACTTAAAAAATATAAAACGTTAGTATTAATATAAATATACATTAAAAAAATAAAATTAAAAGCCTTTTTTTTAAAAAAAAAGGTCCTAAAAGTTATAACCCTTAGGTATAAATATAAAGATAAAGAAACTACCTATTATATTATAATAAAATACCATTAATATAATATTATATAAATAACATTATACTATTATTTAGCCCTAAATACCTTAACAATATAAAAAGACTATATAAAAGCAATAATAAACCTAAATAAAGCTAAAATAATTATAAAATAATTCTTAAGATAAAAACTACTACCTATATATAAAATAACACTAAAGCTAGCATATAAAAAAATAACATAATAAATATAATAGGAAAATAATAATATACTAATATATAAATAATAAAAAACAAAACTAAATAAATATATTACTATAATAATTAAACTATAATAAAAACATTATAAAAGTATTAAAATACCTATAGTTTTTCCCTAAAAAAAGGGATAATTAGCTATAAAAATATAGCCCTTTTAAAAGCCTAACTTAATAGATATAATAAAATTAATCTCCGCTTAAAAAGACTTCTTAGTATACCCTTAATAATTAAACCTAATATCCTTAAGCAATAAACAATATATTATTACCTTCTTAAAATAATGTTGTTTTAAATTAGTTTATACCTATTAATAAAAAAGCAATAAAAAATAATAAAACACTTATATTTAAATATATATCTTTAAAATAAAAAAATAATAAATATCCCCTTTAATACTAAAGCTATTAAAAATAATTAGCAAAAAAAATTATAATATTAGTAATAATAAAATAAAAGGAAGACTAATATAAACCCTTAGCAATAAGAAAACTAAAAAGTAAGCTATTTATTACTTAAGCAACCTTAATTTAAAACTTCTCTTAAAAATAATAAAGGTTAGCTAAAAGCAAATAGGGATAGTTATTATTATTCTTATTAATAGGGAAAATAGTAAAAAAAGGTTTTACTTATTTAAAAAAGTAAATAAAGCAAAAATATTATTACTTATATTAAAAATAGGCTAAAATAAAACTATTAACCTAAACTTTAGCATAAAAATAATAAAGCAATGTTAAAACACTTATAAAATTATATAGCTTTTTATAATAAATATATAAAGAATATATAAAAACTAATAGGTAAAGGAAAATATAATTAAAGCTAAACTTATTACTAAAAAAAGCGCTAAAGTTTTTATAATAGCTTTTTAAACAAATTATATAAGGAACCTTTAAATAATAGGAATTAATTTATAATAAAAAGGCATAACTTATAGCAAACTAATATATTAATAAACTAGTAATAAAATAATAGTAAAATAGTTAAAAAAGTAAAGCAGATAAAAATAAAATAATAGAAGCTATATAGCTTAAAAAAGGTAAAACAATATAAAAGGCTTAAATATAAACACCTAAAAAAAAACAAAATACTTATTAAACAAATATAATATAATATAATATAATTATAAATAAAGTAATATAGCATTATTAAAATAATATAGCTTTATTTATAGCTTATCACTTAGGAAAAAAAAGAAATTAGCTATAAAAATAATCCCCTTTTAATAGCCTAAATAAGCCATAATAGCTTACTTTATCTCTGCTTTATAAGCAGCTTTAATAACTATTTAATAATTAAACCTAGTATTATTAAATAGAAAATAATAATATTATGCCTTTATAAAGAATTATTACCCTTTAAAAGTCTATAAAATGTTAATAAAAAGCCACTAAAAAATAAACAAAGCACTTATATTAGGATAAATATCCCAAAAATACTAAACCTATAAATAGTTTTATTACTATTATATTTAAGCAGTATAAGTAGTAAAATTTATAGCTTTAATAGCAAAAAAAAGGTAAAAAAAGAAGCAATATTACTCCTTTACTGCTTTAAAGCTAAAATATAAATAATCTATCATACTAGCTATTTTTACTTTTAATTTCCTTAGGAATTAATAGGTATTTACAAAAAGCAGCTTATTATTTATAAAATTAGCGTTAATAAAAAAGGTATGGTTTAATTAAAAAAAGCAAATAAGGCAAAGAAGTTACTATATATCTTAGGGGTAACCTAGGGAAAATTAAATTAGCAAGAATAAAAAGGTAATAAAAAATAGCTAGATTATTTATAGCATAATAAGTTATTTTATAACCTTTATAAAGCTTATAAATAATTATACTAGGCAAAATAAAATAATAAAAAAACTTAATTAAAAGCCTATCCTTTATATTATACTTACTAATAATATGCTAAAAATAAGCCATATATAAAATATTAGTAAAGTATAGCTTTTTTTAAGGAAATATAACATACTTAATATTAAATATAGCAATAATAATAAGGTTATAAAACGATTATAAAAAAAGGTTAAAAAGGTTATAAAAAGAGATTATTAATTCGCTAAAACTTATAGCAATAATAAATAAATATTAATAGTAAAAGCCTTAAATAGCACTTTAAAAAATACATTTTTAAATATATTATTAATAAACACTAAAGCTAATACTAAGCAAAAATATTAAAGCTATTACTAAGAATAGCTATTACTACATTAGCAAATAGGAAATAAACCGCCATAACATTATAAAAAAGGTGATAAGCCTTAAAACTTATAAAAAAAAGGCCTATCCGCACTAACATAATGCACTAATTTTCTTTTCTTTTTTATTTATTTTTATTAAAAGGGTAAGCTTCTATAAATAAAAAGCTATAAACAATATAATTACATAACATAAACAAAATATTATTAAAGCAGTATAGGTTTTTTTTAAATTATAATTCCTACTTAAACATTTACTAAGTAATAGCTCCATATACCCCGCCTTTTAAAACAGGCAATAAAGGTAACCAGTATAAAATTAATAATAATAATAATAATAATTTTTATTATATTAAATAATAATTTAATATCTATATTTATAATAGTTTTAATACATTATTATTTTCTTTTTAATTTATTATTACTTTATTTTAGTTAAATTTATTTTATTATTTTTATAAGGAGGTTAAACTAAGTGGTAAATAATGGTTAAATAAGTATGTATTAAAATAAAACTAAAGCTTAAAAAAAGAAGAAAAAAAGAAAAGCCTTTTTAAAAAAAAAGCTTTTTTTATATCGACTTAAGCTATTTAATCTTTTTAATTACTTACAGCTATAAGCAATTAAAAATACTTATCGCAATGTATTTAAAAATGCATTTTTAAGTGTATTTTTTTAATTTTATTTTTACTTTTTTTAACCTAGCCTTAATAAAGCTTTAGCAAGGCTAAGGCTTTATAATTTCTTTTTATACTTTTTTTTAAAATTCTTTTTTATTATTTTTATTAATTTATTAAGTTTTATTATTCGTATTATTTAAGGTTGTGATTTAGTTAGTTTTAGTTAGTTTAAGGGCTGACTAAAACTAACTAACTAAGCCTTAGTTTTCTTACGTAATTAGTTAGTCTTTAGTTAGTCCGTATTACGTAATTAGTTAGTTAGTTTAGGCCTTAACTAAAACTAACTAAGCTTAGTTAGTTAGTAACTAAGAAAAAACTAAAAACTAACCCCACTTTTTCCAAAAATCATAACTTTTTAAATAAAAATGCTAAAATTAAACAAACTTATAATTCATTAATTTAAAGGTTCTAATTATATAGAACAGGTCTTACTTTACTTCTATCTATTTTATTTAATTAGTTAGAAATTTTTCAATTTGAGTAACTTTTTCTACAGGGTAACTAAATGTCAAGAAAATATTTTTTTCCCTAAGTCTCATAAAAGTAATAAAGATTCAAAAATTAATAATTAAATAAATAAAATAGATAAAAATAAACTAAGACCAGTTTTAAATAATTAAAGTCTTTAAATATATTAATTATATTTTTGTTTAATTTTAAAGCCTTTCCTTTAATTAAAAAAATAAGTGGGGTTAGTTTTTAGTTTTTTCTTAGTTACTAACTAACTAACTAAGCCATTAGTTAGTTAGTTCGGGCCCTGACTAAAACTAAGCTTAGTTAGTCCGAGCCTTAACTAAAACTAAGAAAAAACTAACTAACTAATCACGTGATTTAGATAGTTAGTTAGTTACTAAAAAAAAACTAAAAACTAAAGGACTAAATCACAACCTTGGTATTATTTATTTTTACTATCGAGCCTTATTTATACTACTAGTATAAAGCTAAAGGTTTAAGCTATTAGTTATATTATAGGTTACGTTACACCTTTCATTACTGCCTTTTTTTACAATATAACTGCTTATTTAATTTAAATCGTAAAAATATTACATTTATATTAAAAAAATCTCTTCTTTAAGCGCTTTTAAATGGTTTAAGTTATAAGGCTATATGCCTTTTATATTTAATTTAATTTATTATTAAAGATAAGTTTTTAAAGTGGTTTTAAAAAGTTATATAAAAAGGTGGTTATGTAACCTTTTTTAGTTATAACCCTTAATTACGAGCTAAAACCATTACTTTTCGTAATGTAGTAAGTAATTCGTTTTAAATCGTTAATTTATAAAATCTTTATTAATAAAAATTTCTTTTTAAGCTTTTTTAAATGGTTTTAGTTATAAGCCTATAAAACCTTTTAATTTAATTAAATTTATTGTTAAAAGTAATAGTTTAAATGGTTTTATAAAGGATAATTATATAATATTCTTTAGTTATAAGCCTTAATTACGAGCTAAAACCACCACTTTTTACTGTAAATTTAATTAAACCTAAAGGTTTTATAAACCTATAACTTAAACCATTTAAAAGCGCTTAAAAAGGAGATTTTTTTAATATAAGTGCGATATTTTTACGATTTAAATTAAGTGGGCAGTTATGTTGCAAAAGGAGGCAGTTTAAAAGGTAAGTGAAAGGTGTAACGCAACCGGCGGCCTAAACTTAGCTTTGTACTAGCAGTACGAATAAGGCCTAATAGCAAAAATAGGTAATATAAATAGCAATACTTAATTTATTAAATAATGCTTTAATTATATTAATTTAGCTTTTATTATATAATTACTTTTATTTATTTTAATTTACGTTAATAACGTATTAATAATTAATATATATTTCGTTTACTTTATAAATACCTTTTATTTATAGGTTTTTTATAATAACGCTTTACGCTTATATATTAACAGTAATATATACGTATAACATTATTTTTATATTTATAATTAATTATTTAGCTTAGGTTTTAAATAAATCAATAAGCTTTTTAGCTTATTAATTTAATTTAAAGTTTTTTTAATAATATTAAAAATTATTTTTTTAAACTTAATAATTAAACTTAATAATAAAAAAAGCCCTTTATATATATATAAAGCTTACTTTTTTAGTTTAATTTATAGCTTATTATAAAATAAAATTTAATATTAAATATATTATTAAATTATTAACTTTTTTATTAAAAACACTTATATAAATAAAAAAATATTATATAAAAGCATTTATAAAAGTAAAATAAGCTAAGTTATTTAAATAATAACTTATATATTTTAATGTAATTTATTTTTTATTTATGTTTAAATATTTATAACTTATTAAATAATTATTTTAAAAAAATATTTTCTAAATAAGAAAAATTTTATTTAAGCTAAAATTAAATTTCCAAAATAAATACTAATATTTTACCTTTTACGAAAAAGGTGGTTTATTTCTTAATAAACCTTTCTATTAAAGTAATTTACAGATCCGAAGATAAAGGGGTTAATTTAAACTACCTAGGACCTCTTAGTGGGAAAAATCTCATAGCATAATAACCCTTGTAAACTCTGGCATTGCTTGCAGCTGCAAGCAATCAAAGAGATCAGGTTGATTAAGGTTGATATAGGAGGAGGCTCCTCTTTCTCTCTTCTCTCTTCAAGCTTTAGTCTTGCTATCAATACATACTCATTCAACCATCGTATGTCACCTGGTTCAACCCCCTCACATATAACTTCTAGGTTCAAACAACTTCATCAAATATAACATTAAACGATCGTATCTAACCTTCACAATGTATCTATCGCGCAATGCTTCCTTTCCCATACTTCTCCTTACCTCGCGTTTCGTGTTGTCGCTAAAGATTGCAAGTGCCCTTGGCGTTCTCGAATGGACTCCCGAGCTTATCGCCAAAGAGGACTATTTCCAGGGTGAAGTTGATATTGTGAATGGTGGCATAGCAAGTCTATTCAGCGATCTAACCGTCGACCTTGGATCGAATTCCGAAACGCAGCTACTCTCGCAGTTTGGATCCCATAAAAACCTGCGGACCATCGGCACTGTGGCAGAGGTCTATTATCGAATCGTCGCTAACAAGAAGTCTGGGATTAGCAGCCTCGAGGATCTGAAGGGCAAGAGGGTTGGGGCTCTTAGGACCACCTCGTCCGAATACTTCGTCCAGACCTACCTGGCCACAGTTGGGCTAAAGCCGGCAGATTATACGGTTGTGAACGGGCTTGGATGTTTGGAGGAGCCCTGCGCGGCTAATACATTCCCTGCCATGCTTAAAAGCGGCAGTATCGACGCCATAGGAATGTGGGAGCCATCGGTCGAGCTAGGAGCCGAGGCTCTTGGTCCTGATGCGATTGTATTCGGAGGCAATCAGACGGTCTACCGAGAGATATATAATCTCGCCACTACGAGCGAGAAGCTCGACGACCCCGACAAGAGGGCGGAAATCGTGCAGTTCCTGAAGGCCTTGAAGCAGGCAGAGGATGTTTTCCAAAATGACCCAGCCAAGGTAATAGGTCGAGCTGCGGAAGCTGTTGGGACTGACAGCACGCTACTGGAAGCCGTTTGGCCCGTCCATAGGTGGCATGTGCAGGTGCCGACAGACATGCTGGACGTGCTGGTGGAAGAAGATAAGTTTGTGGCTTCATATGCTACACGGGAACCGATTCCAAGAGAGATCCTGGCCATAGTCATAGATGCAAGCGTCCTGGAAGAAGCTCTCGGGGTTTGATTTGCTCGGCGTGAAAGCTGAATAGGGCGCAGGAGGAGTTTACGAGTACATACCTACCTAAGGCATATCTGGTACCTAGCGGGTGGACATTGAAGATTCAAGCGGGGTGTGGGGCAGATTGGGCACATGGATCATACATGCAGAGCCTACAGTACCTACATATGGATCATCCGTACCTATAAGAGTGTGGGGCCATGTGGCATGCCGGCTAAAACGCTCGAGAACTCGAATTCGTGTGAGCGCGTTTCTACACTAGTGTAGGTTATATGAATCTGAGGCTAACCGAATAGGGAAATCCAATAGTATAGTGTAAGTATTCATGTATATCACAGGCTGTTTCTGTCGCGTAACTTAACCGGTGACTTATCTGCGAATGACCTTGGCACAATTGCTCAAAAGCCACATGGGACCCGTCATGTTCAACGGTGTCTCGGTCTTACCGGTCAATGCTGCGCCGCGTCGGCGTCCAGCTTCCCAGCTTCCCAGCCTCCCAGCCTCCCAGTTCCAGATGTGGGTCCGCCCAATCAGGGGGTGCAGGGCGCTCGACATTTCCCACTACGGGAAGGTGACATTCGATGCTCAAGGGGGATCTTCTGTACAAGCCACACACGGGCTTAAACTGAGCTGCCTCATTGGTCCATGCAACATGAATGCCCCTTTTACTATACTGTATGCATACATATGTCTTCATGGCGCCCGCGGTTCTTCGTAGTCATCATTGAAAATGACCAGACTCCTAAGCCTCGAGGTCTGTTAGCAGGTTGGAGGTGAAGTTCTACTCATCCAAGGCCCGTTGATCTTTCTCCTCTGCTATCGAGCGTCTCGTACGAATCATGGAGCTCACCCTATTCGCCGTTACCGTGGCTGGATTTTTGGTCAGGGTACTCATATATCGTCCCAGCTATATGAGCTAACGAAGACGTAGTTCATTCCGCTTGGTCACTGTGCAACTTCTACCACGGATGGAATCTCCAGCTGTGGAAGTGCCTGGATGCCTAGGGACGATGTCATGATAGCTCAAGGTACGGATACGCGCAAGGGATTTAGCACCGCGGTCCAAGCCTTTTGTAATGCGGCGAATGGACAGACGGTGGAGCCAGGTGGTTATCTCTCCATGGCGACCGAGGTCTTCCTCAGCGGAGGAAAGGATCCCACTGTTTACGGCATCTTGGGGTTTGTGTATTGTGAGCCCTCCTACGCCAACGTCTTGTTGTCGCCAAATCTAACGCGTGAGAAAGTTGAGGTCCATAACAAATTGGATTCGAATCATACTATTTCAAGTTAGTATGGCCTCCACCTGCCCTTAGGAGTTTATTGCTAACACGGATCAGCACAGGACTGTGAAAACTACCTCTTGGCGTTGAGCGCAGAAGGCGACGAGTGCTCTGGAGAGACTAACCACGATACTAAAGGTGGCACTTGGCAAGTAGGCAATAATGGCGTCTCCTACCATGCTCTAGGCAATGAGGTCCCCCCGAAGCAAGATGCCATCAACAAACTATTTTCCGGGGCCGCCCTGGACGCGCAGGATGTGAATAAAGGATCTGGCCCACCGTTGGATCCTTGGCCTTTTGACTCTCTGAATAGTGTCAAGCCTACGTCATGCCACAGCCATAACGACTACACCAGAAACATCCCTATATACTCAGCCATGAGCGCGGGGTGTATTGGTATCGAAGCTGACGTTTTCTACTCTGGCGGAGACGTCATAATTGGCCACACAATTCCAACTCCCGGAAGGACTTTGTCGGTGCAGTACGTGGAGCCGTTGCGAGCAATCCTAGACCATAACAACGGGGGCTCGCCTGGTAGCAATGGCTTATACCAGGCAGAACCTACGCGAAGTGTCACGTTGCTGGTCGACTTCAAGACTTCGGATACTCAGACCTTAGATGCTGTCGTCAAAGTACTCCAGCCGCTGCGGGATGGCGGATACCTCAGCCATGTCGAAGGCGGCCAATTTGTCGAAAAGCAAGTTACAGTGGTAGCCAGCGGAAGCGCACCGTTCGATCGGATCAATTCAGGAGACGGTGTTCCCAATCGAGATGTGTTCTACGACGCCAAGGTGGATCAATGGGACCCAGAGTACACAAGCATTAACTCTTACTACGCGTCAGCAGACTTCGAGACCGCGGTTGGAAGTCCTGGAAGTGCCGATGCTTTCAGCCAGGATGAGAAAAATAAAGTCTCGTCTCAGGTACAGCCCGCTCATTCAGCCGGGCTCAAAGTTCGATACTGGAATTTGCCTGGAGATTACCTTTGGGAACCCCTATCGGCCCTTGGTGTTGATAGACTGAATGCTGACGATATGTATGACACAGCGAGACTCCCTCGGGTATGATGCATCAGACAGGCTATATAATTGTATGCGATGGTACGAGACTGGTTCCTCAAGGGGAGAAATATACCGACTTTTACTTCTGGTGTCAGGGTAGTTGACGACGTCGCCTTTTTTTTTTTTTTTTTTTTTTTTTTTTTTTTTTTTTTTTTTTTTTTTTTTATTTTTGCCTTTTTTTGGGGCCCCCCCCCCCCCCCCCCCCCCCCCCCCCCCCCCCCCAAGGTATTCGAGTCATAGCATTTGCGTATGGTGTCGGATTCTAGTAGATACATTCGGTGATGGTTACCTTGGGACGTCCTAGGATAACAGCAACATGGATCTACTCCTTAACCTAGGAAATGCGTGCAGAGTCAATATTATATTCCAACTTTTTGGTGTCTTCTAGATTGCGCTTAAACGAATCTTCAAGCTTATCGTTATAATAGACTTTCTTATAACCACTCGTGTAATTACGAATTGTATAATGGTTACCTGGATGTGGCGTGTACTGCATACCTTAGGTACCTTTAAGTTTAGAGCGGCTAAAGCTTGTCATATAGTCGTTCTATTAACCATGAAAAGTAACAACAATGCCGACTTAAAAGCATATCCGATAAGCACGAATGGAGAAAATATCACCTCCGACAGCTTATTATTGGAAGCTTGAAAATGATCGGTCAACTGGAAGAACCTGGATTGCCAGAAGACCTTTGACAATCGGCATTCCCCTGCAGCAAACCATTCGCTACGCGGATACGGCTATTTGCCCTATGTGTCAGCTTATTTCGGAACCGACACCATGGTTAATACTCCAAACGATCTGCCTCAGTGGCAGAAACGATGCACTAGAGGATGGCTTGTCCATGGCGTCGTTGAAAACCTTCGAGGCTGCATGGAGCCTCTGGAATACCTCAACGCAAAGAGAGAAGAGGGCTCTTATGTTCAAGAAAATCATCCAAAAAAAAAAAAAAAAGGTCAGCAATAAGAACTGGACTATACAAGTAGCAGCATCCTAAACTTCGGTGTCAACGTGCGCGAGGTTACGGATCTGTCTCGATGGCGGTGTATCACTAAGCAGATGACGCGGCCATTGTGGCGATTAAAAGACATGTATGCTGGCTTTTGAAGATGGCGAAGAGAAGCAGAAATATAGTGGAAAAATAAGTCCCTAGACGGTCGTTGCTGTCATTGAGTGTCACGAGGCCAACCAAGCTGGAAGGGAAAAGCAACGTTGTTACGCAAGGAACTATGAACCTATCTAGGGGAAGGAATCCTCCGTACATATGGTGAGGCGCTGTTTGTCCTGCTGTCTCAGATCCCGTAGGGATAACTCCTGACATTGATGACCAAGAAGACCATCCGAAATGGAAAGGGCAACTTAGCCTTGAGATGCTACATGGAAGGACTACGGGCCCGGCGGACTTGGGTTGAATATCCGTCTCCTGAGAGCGTCAAATGGTTCTGGGTGACCGACCCCATGGGACGCGGTCGGCTAGTGGCACCAGTAGATAAACCACTGGGGGCCGGACCCAAGAACTCCAGGCCCATCCCCTTCCTTCAGGAGGTAGATACTATACTCCGGAACCCCATGTCAACAGAAATCACCTTGGCTAGTATACTGGGGGCGCCCCGGGGGACGCCACAATAACCCGACTTTTAGGTAGGTCTGCGTTGTATAAAAGGGTTAGGTTTTTTTTTCTTTTTTATTAAAAATACTTAGCTTAAAGTTTAAAAAAGGTTTATAAAGACTTTATAATTAGGAGTATTAATCTAAAATTTGTTTATTTTATTATTTTATTTTAATTTAATATTAATTTTTAAATATAAAAGTTTTTAATTTTTACAGCCTTAGTAACGCTAACGCTTTAATTACCTTAAGGCTTTAAGGCTTTAAAGCCTTAATTATGTTAGGTTTTTAATAGCTTTAAGGCTTTAAGCATGCTAAGTTTTTAAAGGCTTTAAAGCTTTAATTATGTTAGGTTTTTAATAACGTTAGGTTTTTAAGGCTTTATTTATGTTAGGTTTTTAATAGCTTTAAGGCTTTAATTATACTAAGCCTTTAAAAGCTTTAAAGCTTTAATTATATTAGGTTTTTAAAGGCTTAAATATGTTAAGTTTTAAGGGCTTTAATTATATTAAGTTTTTAAAGCTTTAATTATACTAGGTTTTTAAAGGCTTTAAAGCTTTAGCCACGTTAAGTTTTTAAAAGCTTTAAGGCTTTAATTACGTTAAGTTTTTAATAGCTTTAAGGCCTTAATTATACTAGGTTTTTAAGGGCTTTAAAGCTTTAATTACGTTAAGTTTTTAAGGCTTTAATTATATTAAGTTTTTAAGGCTTTAATTGCATTAAGTTTTTAAAGGCTTTAAAGCTTTAGCCACGTTAGGTTTTTAAAAACTTTAAGGCTTTAATTATGTTAAATTTTTAAGGCTTTAATTATGTTAAGTTTTTTAAAGCTTTAAAACTTTAACTATGCTAAGTTTTTTAAGGCTTTAAAGCTTTAACTACGTTAAGTTTTTAAAAGCTTTAAGGCCTTAATTATGCTAAGTTTTTTAAGGCTTTAAAGCTTTAGCTATATTAAGTTTTTAAAAGCTTTAAAGCTTTAATTACGCTAGGTTTTTAAGGCTTTAATCACGCTAAGTTTTTTAAGGTTTTAAGGCTTTAATTATGCTAGGTTTTTTAAGGCTTTAAGGCTTTAATTATACTAAGTTTTTAAAGGCTTTAAAGCCTTAATTATGTTAGGTTTTTTAAGGCTTTAAAGCCTTAATTATGTTATATTTCTTAAGGCTTTAAAGCCTTAACCACGTTAAGTTTTTAAAGGCTTAAAAGCCTTAACCACGTTATATTTTTAATAACTTTAAGGCCTTAACTATATTAAGTTTTTAAAAGCTTAAAAGCTTTAATTACATTAAGTTTTTAAGGCCTTAAAAGCCATAATTACACTAAATCTTTAATAACGTTAAGGCTTTAGCCACGTTAAGTTTTTAAAAACGCTAAAGCTTTAACCACGTTAACTTTTTAAAACCTTAATTATATTAAGCCTTTAAAAGCTTTAAAACTTTAATTATACTAGCTTTTTAAAACCTTAATTACATTAAGTTTTTAAAAGCTTTAAGGCTTTAATTACGTTAAGTTTTTAACAGCTTTAAAACCTTAACCACGTTAAGTTTTTAAAGGCTTTAAAACTTTAACTATATTAAATCTTTAAAGCTTTAATTATACTAGGTTTTTAAGGCTTTAATTACATTAAGTCTTTAAAGGCTTTAAGGCTTTAATAGCTTTAAAACTTTAAGGTAACTTAAAAAATCTTATATATTTTTTTAATAAAGTTTAATTCTTTATAACTTTATATATATTTATTATAGCATAATATAATTTATATTATTATTTTTATTATTTTATAAACTATTTAATAATAAAAACTATATCCTTTTTAAGTATAGTTTTATAAAGTTATTTATATTTAAAAAGTATTTATTTTTATAACTTATTTATCTTAAGTTTAAATCTTTTTTAGTTATTTTTATTAAATAAAGCATTAAATTAACACCTTTAAAGTATTTATCCAAAATTTATTTAATCTAATCTTATAAAGTTATTAATAAAAAATCATATTTAATTATTTTTTTTATTCGTTACAAAATAATTTATCTCCAACAGGCTTAGTCCCTTCCTACTTTTTCTAACCTTCCTAAATAAGTAATTACACTAATCCTAATGCAGAAATGGCCTAAATTTTTGGTGAGTATGATCCAACACAATAACCCTCCTAAAAGTCGGGCATACTGGTACCAGAGGCAATTCACTTGAACAGAAACAATGGAATCCATGTAAGATCCAAACTTTGGGTATCGTAACGCGCAGTCAAGATTAGCAGTCCTCAGAACCGCTCAACCTGCTTCACAGCAATAGCCGTCGATCCTATCTCGACGATATATGCCTCCCAACTCATGTCTGCCCGAGGAAGCGAAGATCCTAGCCAAAGGAGATAGCCTAGGGCAGTGCAAGATCGCATTATCTGAGGTCCAGCTCAGAGCTCCTGGATCTATGAAGGCGAAGAGAATGGCGAAGTTGGACTGGGCACCGCCAATTCCATTACATTACATGCTTGGCTATTATTAAAAACCCTTGAGATTTCTTCACGTATCCGCTGCTCATTATTGAACGGGATAGTTACCTTACGCTCGGTGGTTATCTCTATTATCGCCTGATCTTACCTGCTACATTCAAATTTGCTCTTTCCCCCGGCTAATTCTAAGTAAGCTAGACGACAACCTTGTGGCTCGAGTTTGGAACGTGTCTATCTGTGGCCGGACTTACAATATACGACACTGCTTTCCCCTCAAGCGGTGGTTACAACCAAAGATGTCGCCAAACGCGCCCAGCCCTAGGCCGTTGACTTCCAGAACGGTTTCAAGGCAACCATGCATTCAACTAAGCCAATTACGAGGCGAGCCCCCTTCTATCGGCTGCTGCAACAAAATATGTGGCAGGTCACTTGGCACTGTGGATTTAGATCATTTGGAGGTATGGAACGGCCGGGCGGTTATGTACCTAGGGAACAAAACTCGGGACCGAAGCATCTTGCACTCTAGCACCGCTGCCTTGCTTAAGCTAACAGGGGTTACGCCCTAGTTAGGAGCCCCGAGAGCCTTGTATAACCGCATACGACGATACATATGAGGATACAACGAGATGTTTGGATCTGGGTTTTACCATACTGTGGCTGATTCAAGTGTCTTGGCATCACTACTTGAGTTTGTGGACGTCATAAAAGCAAAACCTCGAGGAATTTTTAGAAGACATGATATACCAGAACTTATGTTAGCCACTATGGCTGAAGCGATCGCTCAGATTCCCAAGCTCCGCGTAGCTGTGGTCGGTGCCGGCATCGCTGGATGTTGTTTGATTATCGGCCTTTGCCAGAACCCGTTTCTGGACGTCCACCTATACGAAGCCCATCCAAATGTTGAAGTCCGCGGCGCGGGTCTAGCGCTTCACGGAAATGCTATTAAGGCAATGGACATAGTCTCGCCAGAGATCAGAAAAGCATATTTCAAGAAATCACATTTCATGGCAAACGAGGAGGATATTGAGATGGCGACTCAGATCATAGTCGGCAGCGGTGCACACGCTGGAACTCTTATAGCAGAACTGGGTAGAGCCAAAGGCCGGAGGACCGTTCATCGCGCACATCTAATTCAAGGCCTTCTCGCCAATGTTGTCCCAAAAGACCGCATCCACTTTAACAAACGTATGGTTGGCATCGAAGAGAATGGGACCACGGCCGCGAGTACGCCCGGGGTGACTGTTACTTTTGCTGATGGAATGGTCGAGCAGTTTGATGTGTTATTCGGCTCCGAAGGGGTTAAAAGTCTCACAAGAAAGTTTATCCTTGGCGTAGATCATCCAGCGGCAGACGCAGTCAATCATGATGGGTGGCGTTGCTTCAACAGTCTTATTCCAATGGAAGAGGCAGAGAAAGTGGTCCCCCGGGAGTCGATCGAGAAGGTGAGAATGTTCTGCACGCCGCTCGGATATATCAATGGGCTTCCCGTGGACCTCGGGAAGACGTACAGTGTCAGCTGCTACCAAAGAGACGGCGGAAAGCCTAAACTGGAGAAGTCGGGCTTCGATGCTAGTGAATGGAAGCGCTTCAGCCCTGAAGTGACTTCGCTAGTAGCGGTAAGTTAGAATACCTACACCCTAGCCAAGAATTGGTAATGACGAAACTGATGCCCTCTGCTGCTTTTAGCTCCTCGAGAAAGACCCGAAGGAAGACTGGAAGATCCAGGACCATGATCATGCACCTACATACTACCGAGGACATGTAGCTATGCTTGGTGATGCTGCTCACGCCACAGGCCCTCACGCTGGCAATGGTGCTGCCCAGGCGATCGAAGACGCAGCGATACTTACCCGAGTCTTTGCTCACGTCCAAGCAGAAAAGCACATTAATGCGGCCCTGATAGCTTTTGACAAGGTCCGAAGACCGAGGAGCCAGAGAGTCGTTGAGATTACGAGGCAGTTTGGACTACTTTATAGTCAGAATGAGGAAGAAAGGGATATCGAAGACGCGAAACGAGAGATGAAAGAAGGCGGCATATATACAAATGGGGTTGATATGGATGCTCAGGTCCAGGCCGCAGTCCAGGCGTTTGAGATGGCAATGCCTGAGTTTTCCTCTGGCCACTGTGCCGGACCCCAATGCTAGCAAAAACTGGTTTCCTAAATAGGCAAGCAAAAGTGTGTGTCTGCGAGATGCCTCTACACTACCCGATCTAGGAAAGCTCAGAATATTGTTTGGATGGGGACAAAAACGTTATTATTCGGGCACGTGCATGCGCAGGTGAAAAAAAAAAGAGAAGCTCCAAGATTAGAGTATCCAAAGACTGTTTGTTAAGGGACTTCATGTTGTGAAGGGGAAAACAAGGGAACTATGTACATACATGTACCTCAGGCTGGATTGGCACGGTCCCTACATATGTAGGTAGGTACCTGTACCTTACAGTTCTGGGCGTTGGTTTTAGGTACCTTGTACATATGCAGTTGACGTCAGCCAGAATGTTAGGTCTACCTCAGCACAGTACCTCTTGCTCCGCTCTCGGAAGAGACGAGGTACATGACTTTTAGCACTGTACAGAGCGATGTAGCATGTATCTCCAATTACACCCCACCATCGCCAATAATTTTTTGTGATTCATCCCACCACACTAACTGACTTATATATGTACCTACACTAGATGAGTCGAAGCACTTTTTGAAACAACGAAGACAATCGACAATTTTACATTTGCTGTTCAACTCCTGTCCAGAGCTGGACGCACAACACCGAACACATGGTCCAGTTACCTGACCCGACAGTCGACCTTGACTGGTCGGGCTTTGTTGGTCCAATTCATGAACGCTTCCGGGCCCAGGCCGAGAAACATCCGGATAGGACATGCGTTCTAGAGACCAAGTCGTCGACTCACCCTGAGAGACGCTTCACCTACCGTCAAATCTATGAAGCTTCCAATACCCTCGCCTGGTATCTCCACAATGCCGGAATTACCAATGGGGACGTGGTCATGATTTGGGCCCATCGGTCCGTCGATTTGGTCATTGCTTTCATGGGCACTCTGGTAGGTGGTGTGGTAGTCGAGCTCTTCTTGCTCTTCTCTGTGAAGCCGAATGCGACATAATGACTAACTTTTGATTGATAGGCATCTGGCGCCACTATGACTGTCCTGGACCCTGCCTACCCTCCAGCTAGGCAGAAAATCTATCTTGAGGTATCTCAGCCACGAGCTTTGATCAAGATTGGCCGCGCAACCGATGAGAATGGTCCTTTAGCCGACTTGGTCCAAGGCTATATTGATCAAGAGCTTCAACTAAAGGCCCAAGTGCCTGAGCTACGTCTTCTCGATGACGGCAACCTCCTTGGCGGCCAAGTTGGCGGCCAAGATATTTTTGACAGCGTCAAAAACCTCGCATCGGCTCCCCCTGATGTGATCGTCGGGCCTGATTCGAACCCGACCTTGTCGTTCACGTCTGGGAGTGAAGGGAGACCAAAAGGAGTTCTTGGCCGCCATTACAGTCTGACCAAGTATTTTGATTGGATGGCCGAGCGCTTCCACCTGTCATCCGAAAGTAGATACACTCTTCTTTCTGGTCTTGCCCACGACCCTGTACAGAGGGATATCTTCACGCCGCTCTACCTTGGAGCCCAACTTCTTGTCCCATCCAAAGAGGACATCCAGCATGAAAAACTCGCCGAGTGGTTCCGTGAAATGAAGCCCACTGTCACCCACCTTACCCCAGCTATGGGTCAAATCCTGGTTGGCGGCGCGTCAGCTGAATTTCCTAGCTTAGAAAATGTCTTTTTCGTCGGCGATGTTCTCACGACAAAGCAGTGCCGGTCTCTCAGGCAGCTTGCCGTGAATGCCAATATCATCAACATGTACGGCACCACGGAGACCCAGAGGGCCGTCAGCTACTTCGAAGTCCCTAGCCGAGCAAGAGATCCGAACTTCCTGGATTCCTTCAAGGACACAATTCCAGCTGGACAAGGAATGCAAAATGTCCAACTTCTGGTTGTCGACAGGGAGAATCGGACTCGACTTTGCCAGGTCGGAGAGGTCGGAGAGATTTTTGTCCGGGCCGCTGGCCTTGCTGAGTGAGTCGGTTTTGATGAATTCTGCTGTTCATGACTGACCATATTCTTCTTAGGGGCTATCTAGGAGATAAGGCTTTGAATGAGCAAAAGTTCCTGGCGAATTGGTTCGTCGACAACGAGAAATGGGTTGAAGCCGATAAGAAGGCAAGCAAAAATGAACCCTGGCGACAGTACTATAAAGGCCCAAGGGATCGACTTTACCGCACGGGTGATCTAGGACGCTATCTCGAATCTGGAGACGTCGAATGCACCGGCCGCGCCGACGACCAGGTCAAAATTCGTGGTTTCCGCATCGAGCTCAACGATATAGACAGCAATCTCAGCCAGAACCCATTAATCCGAGATTGCAAGACCCTTGTCCGAAGGGACCGCAACGAAGAACCGATCCTCGTGAGCTACGTGGTTCCTGAAGTATCCGAGTGGCGACGTTGGCTTTCTGCGCGAGGAGCAGAGGAGGTAGAAGACGAAGGCGTCGAGATGGGACCTACGCGTGTTTTTCTGAAGAAGTATCGGGCTATTGAAGCTGAGGTACGAGATCATTTGAAATCTAGACTACCGACGCACTCAGTGCCGAGCATCTATATCGTCCTCGAGAAGCTCCCATTGAACCCCAATGGCAAGGTTGACAAGCCGAATCTTCCATTCCCGGACGTTGCTGAACGTGTCGAAGATGCGTCAGAGGAGGATCTGAAGAGCTGGGAATCGTTGACTCCCACGGAGAAAACCGTCGCCCAGAAGTGGGCAGATCTCATCCGAGGGTTGAACCCGAAAACTGTTCGACGAGAACAAAACTTTTTCGATTTAGGTGGACACAGCTTATTGGCTCAACAGCTTCTTTTTGAGGTTCGGAAGAGCCTAGGAGCAGATATTTCTATCAGTGCTTTCTATGAGCATCCAGATCTAGCTAGCTTCAGCTCCCATGTCGAGAAGAGAATTCAGAAGGCAGACAGCGCAGACGCCATCGCCGGCGACACCCAGGAGAGCGATCCGGCCTATGCGAAGTCTTTGGACGAGCTAACGGCCCAGTTACCCGACAAATACCAAACAGCCAATCTCGAGGCGCTCGGGCCATCTGATCCATTGACGATCTTCCTCACAGGAGCAACAGGATTCTTAGGATCTTACCTCGTCAAGGACATCCTGGACCGGACATCTCGTGAAGTAAAGCTGATTGCGCATGTGCGAGGTGTTAAGGACCCAACGGCAGCGCTTCAGCGGCTTCGCCGCTCTTTGCAGGGCTACGGGTTGTGGAATGACGAGTGGGTCAAGAGATTGAGTGCCGTTGTGGGTGACTTATCCAAGCCCCAGCTCGGCGTTGACGATTCGACCTGGAAGCAATTAGCCCAGGAAGTCGACGTGGTGATACATAACGGAGCGACTGTGCACTGGATTCGAAAATACCAGGACATGATGGCGTCCAACGTACTGTCGACCATCGATGCGATGAAGCTCTGCAACGAGGGAAAAGCGAAAGTCTTCTGTTTCGTAAGCTCGACTAGCGTCCTCGACACCGACTACTACATCAAGCTCTCAGAGGAACAGACCAGGACAGGGCAGGGCGCTGTCATGGAGAGTGATGATTTGAATGGAAGCCGTATTGGACTTGGTACAGGATACGGACAGACAAAGTGGGTATCTGAGCAACTCGTTCGAGAGGCAGGAAGGCGAGGCCTCCAAGGCTCCGTTGTTCGGCCGGGATACGTATTGGGCGACTCGCAGACTGGTGTCTGCAACGTGGATGACTTCTTGATCAGGATGTTGAAAGGCTGCATACAGCTTGCAGCACGGCCGCGCATCATCAACACCGTCAACGCCGTTCCGGTCAACCATGTTGCACGTGTGGTTGTTGCCGCCGCCCTGAACCCTCTCTCGGGTGGGGTGCATGTTATTCATGTCACCGCCCACCCCCGTCTCCGTATGAACGAGTATCTGTCGATACTTGAGTACTACGGCTACAAGACCCCGGAGGTCAGCTACGACTCCTGGAAACAGGAGCTAGAGAAATTCGTGTCAGCGGGTGCCCTAGAGAAGGACCAAGAGCAACATGCACTTATGCCGCTGGCACACTTCTGCATGAATGACCTCCCGGCAACCACCCGTGCTCCAGAATTAGACGACAGAAATGCGGTCGCCGTTTTGAAGGCTGACGGTGACAAGTGGACTGGAGTCGACGAGAGCTCTGGTTACGGAATTTCTAGAGAAGACGTCGGAAGGTATTTGCGATATCTGGCTGAAATCAAGTTCATCGGCCAGCCAACTGAGCGGGGCAGACCTCTGCCCGATATCAGAGCAGATATTGTACAGGCCCAGGCAATAGGCGGCACGGGTGGTCGGGGAGGCGCCCTTTAGTAAAGCAGCATTCTAGAACCGATCTGGATAATCTGTGTTTTTGTCTTGGTTTTCCCACCATCGCTAGGCGTTTGGTTCTTCGGTAGAGAAAATGGCCAATACAAAAGTTGTTCGATTTAAGTACTTCCTTACGTGGAGTCCTAATAGAGGCGTGGAGAATGATTCGTACTACGGGTATATTTTGCCAATCTTTTAAATAGACCCAACATAACCAGCGTTTCATATGCTCCAAGAGCTCATAGACTGTCGAGCCCGGATAGACCCCAGAAGCGAGGCATCTCTATTATCTCGTCATGTTTCGTCTTGTCCAGTCTGAATCATTATACATGTCTCGGCGCCGAGCAAGCTGCTGAACCGACTATCTGGGTAGGTAGAATTCGATCATGGCTACTCTTAACCAAATCCAATCCAGTTGTATACTACCATATTGGCCCAACCAATACCATGTACCGATAAATGAAACGTGATATCCAAGAATAGGTACGTATGTCTTTATAAATATGTAACACTGCTTTTGTGGTGTGGAAAAGGTATCATGTATTAAGATATGTAATAATCAGTCTGCGGCGCGCAGAGAAGAACACAGAGGGAGCGAGTTCAACCTAGACCGACGTGTGCTAGTTTACCTAAGCAATTCGAATTGCCGTTTGACACGCGTTACCGATGTCTCGCACATCGATCCAACGAGCGGGGAAGAAGCGAGGAGGCTGGACTGAGTCGAATGTCTCCCCGGTTCGGTCACCATTGGACTTGGTAAATTGATTTAGCCCTATGAGGCAATCGAATAGAGACATTCGGGTTCAAGGTGTATGTCGTACTCTGTTTCATGCGTGTGGATCTGAACCACACAAAGTCCTCCATCAGTGGACCCATGCTCGGGTCGGGCAAGTTTTGTTCCAGTGCTTCGATGTCGTGTTGGTCATGTCGATCCAATCTCGTAGTTCAACGTCTATTCGTACTGACTTTCCATCTTAGTTCCCATGATCATATTTCTGATGTTATTCCTTGCGCTCCACACAATGTTCTCGGTCTTGCCCTTCTCGCGAATCTGTCCGTCTTGAACGGTCTGAATATCGCTGTCTCCATTTACGAGACCTTTGGCCTTGTGGTGGAAGAATATAGGTGGCGTCACACTGATGCATTTCGCATCGAGTCCGCGATCGCCAGCCTCCTCTAGATCCTCGGCACCCCAGGTTGACACAGCTCTTCTACAGAGTCCGGCGAGGGCATTGTCGAAAGGGCCAGTGAGGTGATCTACCGACAGATCAAACAAAACCTTGCGAGCGCCTCTCTGCGAAAGAGCTGGGACGAATAAGCAGAAATCCTTCGGGAAAATCGGACTATAAAACTTGCTTACCATATGCGAAAGTGCAGATGGGGGCACCTGTGATATGCACCCAACGCGTATACTCTGGGCTACTTTTAAAGTCCACAAGGCCAGTGACCCTATCCCTAGGCGGGACAGTCAAGTCATTTTCAATAACGAACTTGCGCGACATGTACCGGATACCAGGATCATCGATGGGTTTTTCCTTATTCTCATCCAGAAGCTCTGGGAAAACCTCGCCACAATGTCCAAGCCACAATAGATCCCAGTCGTCGCCGTAAGGAGAGTCGGGTTCCGAGGCGGAAGAGAGGAGGGCTCTGGCACCCTGGGCGACTCTTTCTAGCTGAGGTTTCAGTCTTACATCCCAATCCATGTCGTCTTCCATGATAAGTGCGGAGCCGAGGTCCTCTTCGATAATCTTGCGAACTGCATTCATGTGTCCTCTCCAGCTTCCTAGATTCGTTTCCCACAGCTTCTTCCTGTCAGTGCCAAAGGGGACAGCCTTGTCAGGTACCGTCTCCCCCTTCACACCATCGACCCATTCGACATGGAATCCTGTCAAAGAGCTGGTGAGTTCGATGGCGTCGCGCTTGTCGGACCGCTCTGGGAGGCCGACGACGAAGATCTTCTCAAAGCCGAGAGTCTCGTTGGCAACCCGATTGATATCGGCCGGAGATGCATGGCCCTCGTAGTCTTTGCCATAGAACCGATCAGTGTTCCCCGAGGATGAGACTGGCGAGTTGTGAGGACTGCTGTGACCTATAGAGTTGATGTCGAGACGCGCAGATCGCGGCGTGAAAAGAACAAAGCAGGCCACAAGGACGAATGCAGCAACACCGATCACGATGTGCCTCGGCGGTTGATGGAGGACGGCCATACTCAATCAACTGAATGCATCAAGCTGAAAGGGTTGAAGGATGACGGCGCAATCGCCCTCAGAACTACGAATGCGGCGTCGAGGGGTAGGTACCTAAGTAAGTAATCGGGAAGAGAAACGATGCTTCACTAGGAGTTACTAAACGAAGGTATTATGCACCAAAGTGCATGACTCGGGGAGAAACACACGATTGATTAAAAATTAGGTCATGGTCAGCAGTAAAGAAAAGTAGTTGTAAGACGAAGGAAACGGGTTTTAATTGGTACCTAGGTAAATAGGAACTAGCATGCAACATCGTATGTCGTCAGTCAACTTGGGCTAGCTGCATACATGTACCTTTAATCTTCCATACATTAGGTACATAGCAGGCCGGGTCCGGTGGGCTAGAACGCCAGACGGAGCTACCTAAAACACCCAGGTAGGTAGGTATGAGTAGGTACATGAGGGTACCTGTATCATTACTGACGTAAGGCCTATTTTTAATTTGTTAGCTGACATTCACTCCCCCGTTCGAACCCCCCACCATGCCTATTACTCCACCAGGGACGTACATGTCTTGTTCCCCTTTTCGGGAACATCACCAGGTAGTTCCGTCCCTTTGATGACGCCTCTTGTTCTATATACGGCCGAATAGCACACGTTGCCAATATGGATCACGTAGTCAGGTTCCAAAGAAGATGTGGTGCTAGATAGTTATGAAATGTTCTTCTAGAATATGTCAAGTATGGCTAGTTTCAGTGTCGGTGACAGATAATTGGGAAAATGCTGCCTCCAAATATCCCAGAGTATCAGTCGGCGATGCACCCATATATTTAAATCTGCCTCACCCCCGGCCTCTAGGATAACGAGTATAAACCATTTCTCACACACGCCAGGATTATATGTGTGGAATTGAAACCAAGAAAAAGGAAGCTCTTTGTCTACTACCGAGGCGCCCACAGATGCAAAGGTCTAACGTCGTGAATGGGTATCATCTCGTCCAAACCGAACTCACTGCTCCTGTAAGCGGCGGATCACGCCAACCAACAGCCAGTCGTACAACGCGAAGTTTTATAGCCGTAAAAACTTCAATACCGCCTCCGTCAATCTTGCCCTATTCCTTCAGCCCATGCCTTCTGGGCTTTCTTCGTAAATCGTTCATCAAACCGAGTCGTCGAAACCCGACGGAATATAAGTTGCAATGCAAAGTCCCCAATATGACATGTAACAAGGTCAAACATGATCAACATGAAATACCCTTTTGGGGTATGATCATTGCCGCCAGATAATCATGGCTTTCCTCGGTGCGTGAGAGTACTGAGACCGTAACAAGTGAAAAGGTGATCGAGAACCGATGTTGAAATGCCAGCAAGCCTACAATGCTGGACGCCAGAAAGTACACTGATCGATCTGTCAGCGTCAAAACGAAAAAAAAGGGAATGGTGTGTGTCGTGCGCGCGTGTCGAGTCCATGGCTCAATGTATTGAAAACTTGAACAATGGAATCCTTGCTGTCTCTCGGATTACCGAGAAGCCGTACTTCTCAATGTAGAGGTAATTTGATGGGTCGAGTTCGAAGAGAAGTTATGAAGAGGTAAAATTGGCCTGTAGCTCTTCGAAGAAATCATCTAAGAAGATGATTCTGAATCTACCTTCATACTTCTCAAGAAAGTTGGCGTGGGTCCAGGCAGAAGAAACGGAACGTTTCCAAGTCACCAGCTCGAGCTTCCAGCCGCTGTTGAGTGCACGGGTCGCGTATTTCAGAAACCCATCTGAGAACTCGGCTTCCGCTGCATCACCAGTTGCCAGCACCATAGTTCCAGGACAAGACAGGTGATCAAACATGCTGTTCATCATGTTTAAGTGAAGGTTCTCATCAACACCTTGCTCTCCATTTCGAACTTCATATGCTCCACCCGTATCGTCATCTCCAGCAGAGTCTTCCGGACTAAGGCAGGGTGCTTCGTACGGACTGTTTCCAGGTGGCGTGAAACCTCGTCGCTTCGGTTTGCGCGTCTGAACACGAGAAAAAATATTCATCTGGTAACCCAACTTCTCTGCCTCCAAAAAGTAGTCGGGCCAATACATGCGGGGATCCTTCGCAGAACAAGTATGCGTCGAACCAGCCACGACTCTCTTCTGAACCCCTCTTCCTCGTTCCAGCACAAGAGAAAGTGCCTTGAATGAGAATGGCGGTGCAACTATTCGGTAGTTACGGGGAATGTGTCTCGCAGATTTGACTGCATCAAGAAAGCCGATGAAGATATTGGACATATCCACGAAGACGTGCAGATTGGTCTCGGTACCAGGTGTGATTATTTTATCAGTATTGGAATGTACAACCAATTTCGAGTAAAATTGTTCAACAACTTCGTCGATGGATGACGGTCGTTGAGAATGAGCTCCCGGGGACGAGTAATTCGACATGTATATCGGTGAAAGTATGGGAGGTTGAACCATAACAGTTGACATATCGCACTTCTGCTGACGGTTGACAATAACGTGAGTAATTTCTTCGATCACAGTCGCCTGTGGTGCTTTGAGTGCTCCGAGTAGGTCCGCGTACTGATGCTTCTCAGCCATTTCCTTGGCTTCGACTAAGGAGAGTCTTCCAGCGAGGAGCCATGAGACAATCTCGTTACGTGCTGACGGGCTAACTGAGTGGCTGCCTGTGCTAAGCCCGAGTGAGTCCCTAGCCCCTGCACAAACATTTGGCGTGAAAGGCGAAGGGTGAATAGGAAATGGTGTAGTCGGTGCGGCAGCGGGGAGTCGACCAGGACGAGAATAGACTTTCTGAAAATCATTATCCTCTGTAATGGATAATAGGGAAAGTCCATCAGCGAGAGTGGGTGGGCCCGGTGCATGCTGCTTGACATCGGACGGAAGTAGACCACAGCCAGATGTATGAGGACAAGGCGTCTTAATTCGCTCCCTGGCACCAGGATACTGGATGGTACCGGGAGAAGTAAAATCGGAGCCCGGTGTAGACACTGTAGTTTCTAAGGGGCTGCCATGGCTGCTAGTATGGGTAGAAGACTCCGTACCCGGGGCAGGCGAATCAGTCGGGCTCTGAACAATCCAAGTCAGGCCGTCACCAAGTCGTGGTAGTGACCCTTTTTTGACGACTCGAGAGCCATTTGGACCCGGTCTTTGCCGCGATGCCTTCATCGTTGCAACAAGTGATAGTGAACCGACGACCTGCTCAGGTAGAGTCTCGGGAGCCATCCTCAAACCAGACTATTGGTTTGAAGGGTTGGTTGTGAAGTCAAACAGACAAATATCCAGTTGGAGGTTGAAGAAAGACAAGTCTGCTACATATTAGCCAGATTGGCCTTGAAGTTGTAAAGTGTGCGCGGGGTAAGAAGGTGTGGAAAGAATATATGAGTTGAGAGTGTGCGGAAATCCGGGGGAGAGGTTTGTGCAGGGAAAAAGAGACGAACGCGAAACGGTGCAATTTGGCAGCTGCCGAGATCGAATGTACTTGAATGCAGTCGATACCGCCTACGATGAGTGGAGGGTGGAGGGTGGAAATCGGGTCGCATATAGGTAGGGTTTGGATGCGGTTGACCTACGAGTCCAAGATGGTATTACGATGGAGAGGTGGGTGTCGGGGGGGCTCTCTATATCTGGATATGTCCATTCTGGTTTGGGGGATTTGAATGCAGGAAAGGGCAGAGATTGAGAGCAGGCGGGAAGCAGATCAGAAAACAGATCAGAAAGCGGGAAAATCAATTCGTGCTGGTGAATGTGCGATATATATTTTAAAGAGACTTGATAGGTGAGTGCACGATTTGTCGATGACGAGGTACGATACATTTATTTAGCTGAAGTACTCTGGAGAGTAGCTTTGTAAGGCGCGCGCGCAGGTGGCGGGGTCAGCCTCAAGGACCCACAGTTCTCCACAGTACCTGCATTTGTCGACCTGCCAGCCAGTCGGCCAGCCGGCCAGCTTGCCTACACAGCTGATTGGGATAGGCACGAAAATCAAATTCGTCCCTACCTACATATTCCTCTCCTTATGAAGAAATGGGAGGTGCTTCATGAATACAGTGCCAAAGTCTTGCACATCGGCCGAGCTGTCAACGGGTCCGTGCATGCAGTGGCCCTAACGTTTACCGCTGGAGGTTATTTGGGCAGGTACATATCGGAGATAGCAATCGCGTACGTACCTAATGTACATACCCAGCCTAAGTACGCACATATGTAGGTATCATGATGTAAATGTAATCATTAGGCCTCTTGCATTCGCTACGTACATAGCATACATACATGTATTTACATGTACACGCAGACAGTGGCATGTGCGCTCTGTTTACCGCTTTTGGCTGTAAATGGATGTACTCATGTACATAGGGGTATTCGAGTTAAAATACTAGAAGGGATATTAATGATTAGTTGTAATGGGTAGAAGGTACATGGGAAATATATGGGTGCACGAACCAGTCAACCATATGTGCATGTGTAAAACCTATATAGTTGTAAGCGTGGTGATTTCCCCGGAGTTTATGAGTATCCACTGAGACCCATGTCTTTCTTTATATGTATATGTCGCTTTTCTCGCGCGGATGCCTTGGAATTCCATCGTGGCCTGTGAGGCTGCATTCTAGCTAGATTATTAGCATAAGATTACCTAAATAGGACCTTTAGAATTGCTTATAAACGTTGGTTGCGACTAAAAACCTCTGACTTGGCGCCACAGAAGCCTTCGATGCCTAAGATATAATTTCACTAGCATAGGTACACATATGCAGGGCTGGCTGAGTTTTAAAGCCAAAGAGAAGAGAGCGAGGGATATACATGTACCAAAATAAATACATTCGGTACAATGAATCGTATTTTATGGCAGACTGGTTGAGGAAAAAAAAATTACATGTGGCATAGGGCTCGACAGACCTACATAAATACTATCCTCTCTTCTCTTCGGAAATCATTTCGTCCTCAGAGACATGGTTGAGTGTTAACTAAGCCTAGGCTCTACTCGGGAGCCCTTTTTCCGAATAACGCCGCCAGGCTTCACGCGCCCAATCATAAAAGGATCGTGCTATATAGTAGGTAATAGACGTAGTCTAGAAGCTGGTCTTTGCACGTGTTGCACGTGCACCTTATAGAATCCAATTCGGAATAACAAAGTTGCTGAAATGGTCACCTGCTGCTGCCTGCCGGCATTCGAATTTCCCATAGGTAAATGCCATCCGGAGTTGTACGAATTTGGGTTAGGGATTTCGTGGGAAGTAGGTACCTTTTAACTTTTTACGGGTACTTTGCCCACCAGGGACGGCCCCGCGATTCATAAACGGCAGAGACTCTATCTTTTCACATAAATGCGTACCGTTTCTAACCTGTTCCGTCTTCCCGCCTCTACTGCGTAGATCTACACGTAGCCGCTATGCTGACTTGGCAGATGTACATCTCAGTTTTAGATGTATCTAGGGTCCAAACTTAGGTAACCGTATTGGCCGCCGTTTAATACGACGTGTGACCCAACGGAGAGGAAACGCCTGCGCTAGTTCGATCAATTGATTTGATCGGCAACCACCTGCTTCTACTTTACCCCGGTCGGTCGAATTCACCCTCAACCCTCCACCTTCAATAGGATCTGGCGGATAACCTGGATGCCATCTTCCGTGATTTCTCTCGCTTGCTAACCTTCATACGGCCGTTATCTCCCGGTGCCAGCGAAGTCAGTCAACTATTAGATACCGCTTCGCAAGGTCCGTTCGAATGTCCGCTCGTTCTCGATCATCCCTGGTATTTACTCCTTGTGCGGCAATGTTTTAACTGCAAACCTCGAAGTCCAGATGCAGCTGTCCGTTGAAGCTGTAGTAGCGCCTATTCAACCCACAACCGTTCATATACCATACTGGCCTACTTTGTGTTTATTATCTGAATGACCGACTCTCTTCGCGCCCGTCCATAGCGCACGAGTATCAGCGTTATGCGCAAAACCTCGGCCAACTTCTTGCAACCGTCTATCTAACGTATGACACATTGTACCCATCGAACCTCAAATATAATCTCCAGTTCCGACCGTCTTCTTGTTCACCCACGTCCTCGCATATGAGCCGTCTGTTACAGATCATATCTCTCGATCCCTTCTCCTAACCTACGTTTCGTCTCTCGGATCGAAAGCGATTCTCATATTTAGATACTGCTATTACGACTCGACTCGACGGGCGATCCCGTGTTCTACAGGCGTTGGTCGTATCTGGTGTATAATAGATGTGGCCGAAATGGACAACTTCTTCGGCAATCAGCTCTCTCAGGAGGAGCTGCAGCGCCGCCATGCCCAGCAACGTAGCCAGAGACGCCAGGCTACTTCGTTGAGCCATCCGGCTCAGCCAGTTCAGCAGCCTCAATTTTGCCCTGTCACAACCGCAAACCCGGACCCTTCTTTAGTCGGTGTCGACTCGCTTGATGATATTATCCGCAGCAATTCCCAGGAAATACAAAGGCGACGAAGCTTGCCTCAACAGTTTCCAGCCCAGATGCCACCATCGGACGCTGATCGGAGAATGTCTATGATGGAGTTCGGTAACGGTGACGGCCCCTTTAGGGACTATCAATTTGGTATCATGCCGAACTCTGCTGACCCTATGAACGGCGGCTTCCCTACTCTCAATACCAACATATCTCTACCGGGGACTTCGGCAACCTTCTCTTCCCCGACTATGCTCGCCGATGACTTTTCCACGCTTTCCCCAGATATGGTAGGCAACATGATTGCTTTCTCTAATATGAACATGGGCCAAATTGGCACCGACCCTTCCATGAACTTATTCACACCACAAACTGGTATTTCTAACACATTTTCTTCGAATACTATGGACGGGTTACCGACCGACTTCAACATGGACCTGTCAAATGATAACAACCCCTTGGGTGCTCTCCCGAATGGCTCTGGTACCGGCATGCCCGTAGATACTGGCGACGACACCATCATGAGCAACTCTCCACAGTTCTCTCCACAGAGTCAACATGACCATCAGCAGGCGAACCTCGGCATTGATGCCACGATGAATGGATTTCAGCCCGGCATCTCGCCGCAGCCTTCTTCGCAAGTCCCGCCCCAGGCCCTTGTGTCATCAACACCTTCTTACGAATCCCCCATGGTGACTACGACAGAAACAACCCCAGAGAGCGCTGCTCCATCGCAGCCTTCTATTCCTGCCAATTCCGCCCTGACTTCTCAGCCTTCAAAGGAGAAAACCATTTACTCCAAAAGCGGCTTTGATATGCTGAGGGCCCTCTGGCTCGTAGCCACGCGGAAAAACCCACAAGTCAATCTCGGTGCTGTTGATATGTCTTGTGCTTTCGTTGTCTGCGATGTTACGATGAATGATTGTCCCATTATATACGTCTCAGACAATTTTCAGAACCTTACTGGCTACAGCCGACACGAGATAGTTGGTCAGAACTGCCGCTTTCTGCAGGCCCCTGATGGAAAGGTGGAAGCTGGCACAAAAAGGGAATTCGTTGACAACGGTGCTGTCTACAACTTGAAGCAAAAGATTGCAGAGGGCAAGGAAGTTCAGCAAAGCCTGATCAACTACCGTAAAGGCGGCAAGCCTTTCTTGAATCTGCTAACTATGATCCCTATCCCATGGGATACCGCAGAGATCAGATACATTATTGGGTTCCAAATCGACCTTGTCGAATGTCCCGATGCCATCGCCTCACATCAGGGTCCAGGTACTATGAAGGTTAATTACAAACATAACGATATCGGCCAGTACATTTGGACGCCACCACCATCAAGCCAGTGGGAGCCAGAGAACGGCCAGACGTTAGGAGTTGACGACGTGTCTACATTGCTGCAACAGTTCAACCCGAAAGGATCGGTTTCCGACTGGCATCGGCAATCTTGGGACAAGATGCTTCTAGAGAACGCCGACGATGTTGTCCACGTGTTGTCTTTGAAAGGACTCTTCCTCTATTTATCGCCGTCCTGCAAGCGTGTACTTGAATATGATGCTACCGAACTAGTTGGAAATTCTATTTCGTCTATATCTCACCCCTCCGACATTGTCCCCGTTACCCGCGAGCTTAAGGACGCTACCAATGGCAGCTCGGTCAACATAGTGTTTCGCATACGAAGAAAGCAGAGCGGGTATACTTGGTTTGAAAGTCATGGCTCACTGTTTGTCGAGCAAGGAAAAGGCCGAAAGTGCATCATTCTCGTTGGTCGGAAGCGACCTGTCTTTGCTCTTAGCAGACGTGAGCTGGAGTCGAATGGTGGTATTGGTGATAGTGAGCTGTGGACAAAACTGTCGACGTCGGGAATGTTCCTGTTCGTCTCTGCTAATGTTCGATCTCTATTGGATTTGCAACCGGAAAATCTTGTGGGGACTAGTATCCAAGAGCTGATGCGCAAGGAATCGCGTGCCGAGTTCGGGCGTTCCATTGAGAAAGCGAGAAGAGGGCGAATAGTCACCTGCAAACACGAGGTCCAGAACCGCCGAGGCCAGGTCTTGCATGCTCATACCATTATGTATCCAGGGGATGCCTCGGAAGGACAAAAGCCTACGTTTTTGCTTGCCCAGACAAAGCTAGTCAAGGCCTCTTCTCGAGCCAGCGGACCGGCTTTATCTGCCCTATCTAGCAAGCAAGGTCTCCCGGGTCGTTCATCTAGCGACCCGAAGACAAGCTCTAATTCCCCTGTACTTCAAGGCGGCCAGGTGGTGGATGAGCAACGTTCTGGTATCTTTTCCGCAGCCGCCGGTGGGGGGATGACACCCGGTAATCAAGACAGGGCTCTAGCCTCGGATGACAATATCTTTGATGAGCTGAAAACAACGAGATGTACCAGCTGGCAGTATGAGTTGCGACAGATGGAGAAGGTGAACCGGGTACTAGCTGAGGAGCTTCATGGGCTTCTGTCCAACAAAAAGAAACGCAAGCGTAGAAAGGGTGTTGGGAATTTCATTCGAGACTGTGCCAACTGTCATACTCGCAACACGCCTGAGTGGCGGAGAGGTCCGAGTGGTCAAAGGGACCTATGTAACAGCTGCGGCCTTAGGTGGGCAAAGCAGGTTTGTGACTCCACCCCCCTTCTCCTAATGGACGTTCATGAAGTGCTGTGAGCTAACTGTGTACTGCAGACGGGCAGGGTCTCCCCACGAAATTCTTCTAGAGGAGGCAACGGCGACGCGGCAAGTAAGAAATCCAACTCGCCAGTGCATTCATCTCCGTTGCAGCGAGAGGTACCCACCGGAGGTGCTACCGAGCACTCTTCCGGGACGAAGATCGGCACGGCCGTGAATCGGCCGTCAGGCTCCGGCGTGGTGTCCAACCCCACCGGCGTTAGTACGACGCCAACAGCCTCCAGGGCCTTTCCGGTGTCTCTCCCGAGCCAGTCCTTACTTGGAACCAGTGTCATTAGCAGTGAAATGACAGCTATCCAGGAAGAACGGGAGGCTAGCATGTAGACTACGAATTTTCAGTGGTGTTTCCCGCCATGTCTGTTTTCATTTTCTTTTCGATCCACGTCATGATTGCGCAGAGATACCTATACCGCTTTCTATATCCTTTCGTCTTCTCCCCCACTCTAGTTACCTTGGCGGCAAAACGTGACGCAAGTGTTTGATAGACGGACACGAAGGCTTCTACACGAGATACCTAGCCTCAATGGCCATCGTTGAGGAGACTGGATGCATAGATGCGGCGTCGACTACCCTGCGATTGGGCGTTTTTGCTTTCACCCTTGTTAGTTTGACGGATCACAGAGTCCTGTCGAAGTTGGTGAAGGTCGCGGGACTGGTCCTCACTCAAACAGCGCGCAGAAGGGCGAAAGGAATCCGGACTGGGGTTACATTGGAGGGGGCTTGATCTCTGGAAGCTGGTTGCTTTGATGGGCTGTGCATTGGTACATTTGGGAAAACCTGGTATGGTTCATGTGTTGCTGGACCTGGCTGGGAATATGATGTTGCATTAGTGGGACGACAGGGCATCGTGTGTCTCGTTGCATCCTCTTCACACGATGGGTTACTAGTTGAAGCTCGTGCTTTGCTATCTTGAGACGACGTACATGAATATGAATGCCACTTTCCGTCCAACTTTCTTCTCTTGCCGCTTTGCGGGGTTTACCTACTCGGAAACACTTCTGGCTTGGCATACAATGGCATTCAGGAGCTATGAGCATCCGAATCTTGGTACTCTGGCAACGGACGGGACGGATTTATTATTTGGAGCTCGAGTTTTTAGGTGACTTGTTACGTGATAAGTCTAGTTCGTGAGTACGATTGACACGGCATTTGTGTCATCATCGCAGACCCCATACTATCTACCACGTTGAAAAGCTGCTTGTTCGTCTGATGTTACCTCACTATATGAGAGTGAGAGCTAATGTGAGTCCAAGCGGTTCTACCTGCTCGAGGTTACAGTGCGCGACGTCAAATACGACCCAAAATCAGTACTACCAAAATCGAAGAAGGTATGCACAAGAATCAATATCCCCGAGATTTGTATAAGGCAAGAGACCATCCATAACATGAGGCGAAAGGAAAGTACGGAGCCTCAAGGCAGACTCGAAGGCATTCCTGGTAGTGTGCTAGAGAGAGGTTACTGAGGGATGCACCTGTGGTGAATATCTAGAGCTACCCATATATCACTTAAAGGTCATTGGCCATTTTCCGACGATATCCTTGCTTGTCGTCTGAAAGCCGTCTCACGTGAAGTCTAGATGACATCTGAACTAAGGTAGCAAGCCGGCAAGCTACCCTGACAAGGCAGATTGGCGATACCATCGTGGCGGTGCAGCAGCCTTGCTCTGCTTCGAAGACGCTTGGACTTGGTTAAGCCTAGGCATCGACATCTATGCGGTTAGGCATCCTTCTGCATGTGGTACTGTGCCGCACCAGAGTAAGAGAGCCCCTTGCCAGTGCGGTCACAAACACCACCAAGGTTAGGTAGGTATTCTGTGCCTCAATATAACTTGTGTTGTTCGGTCGACACTCGGAGTAATAGAAGTGTTTATTTAGGCAGACGTACTCCCAAGTCTGAATATAAGTCGCTGATTGTATCATGGAAGTATGTTTGGGTAGGTGTATTCTATGTTGTACCTTGCAGGAGTGTTGCGACAGCAGTAAAGTGTAGCCCAAGAGTGCTACTGAACAGAGTGCAGCATGCGGCGCAGCATACGATTCCATTGATGCGTCTTATATACCTTAGGTAATCTGCTTAGTTGCTCAATGGCTGAAAATAAGACTTCTTTAAACTCGGTTCGGAACGTAATTTTCACATTTTGTTCCTGAGTACCGAGGCACCCAAGAAGTATTGATACATAGAGCTTAATGCGCCTGCCCTTTGTGCCGGTTTGATATTCTCGAATATTTCTCTGTATGACATTGACTAACCAGGACCACCGCGGGGGTTTTGCCCTCCTGGCAGCTCCGGATGGGAGGTACTCGTGGTCGGATTGGTACCGTCGTCGGCGCCTCTTCGGGATGATACGCTGCCGTTGACCATCCAAAACACTGTAGATCTCGACTAGGAGGCTGGGAAGCCATTGGTTCGATCTAGTTGATATGTCGTTTCTGGGGGAGGTGCGGGTTCGGGCCACCGAGGCGAAGGCGAACAAAGGACGTTTCAATAGGTATCTTATAGGTGGGCTGCTAGGTACGGGTAACCTACATAGGTACCCATCTATGCAGATGGCGACAGCCGCACCGTGCAGTCGAGGCTTATTTCCATGACTGCGAGTTCAAATTAATGACATAGTAGCAGCCCTAAATTTAGACCGGTTGTTAATTTAAAGCTGATGTTCATGTACCTTCAACCAGAAAGATGCCCCCCAATCGTAACGCGGAGGTCGCCCCGGGGCAGTCAGGGGAGTGAGCGTTACATCGCCGCCCGCTTCTGAACAAGCGGGAATCGTCAATTAGGCAGCGCCGCTGATTACCGGTAGTCAAATGCTGTATTTTAACGCCATCACCATTGCTCCCTTCGGGCGTCAGCAGAGGCTTCTCATTTCTTTTCTTTGTACGAGAGAGGCCTTTTCTATATACATGACGGGGAAGGCTATTGACGACAACTAGGTGGAGGTCATTAGCTCCTTTTATTATCTCCGGGTTCAGAAGTCGGCTCCATGTTCCCTGAACCGACAAGGGGAGCACTCGCGTTGTTTCGACCCGTCAAGTGAAACCCCCGGCGGTTCAAGAGAAGCACACTGCAGAATAACCCAGGCTTGCGGAACCATTAGTATACTGTCCCGTCCTACTCATGCCATATCATATCCCACAACACGTACGTGTGCACATATGTGGAAAGGCGGTAGTGGGCTTGGCTACTTGGCACCCATGCTACTTGCTAATGCAGCTATTGGCTTATTCTCTACCATACCTAGTAAAAGGAGGAATAGGCTACATTATCGTAGGAAGTTGGATTGTCAAGAGGACTAGGAGTCGGCTTAGGAACCGATGCGGGCCCTCTTCAGCTTAATGGAATATTGAGGGAAACGTACATGTGAACACCTTGGTAATACTATTCCACTCTGATAGCCCAGTGAGTCTTAGGCTATAGAAGCTTTGCACAAGACATGGCCTGCTTTGAATTATGAAAGCCTCGTTTCGCTCTGCTCTCTGCCTACCTAGTCACCTAAATTCAATGGATATCTCATTCTGATCTTATTGCCTCCCCCGTATAATAGACGCCTGGTTGATATGCGAACTCCAGGAGATTGTATTGGCCTCCGAATTGATGTGGTAGTATTCCCCAGTATTCAGAGTGATCCCTTAGCTGGCCTCAAGTGACAGTACGCTTGGGAAAGACGAGATAAATGTTAAATGCTTAACCCATTCCTTCTAAATGATCCCAATAATGCCACAACCAGAATCCATTACTTTATGTGGGAATATCCTCCGCATCATGTCCTCAACCGACATGAATAAAGACAGCCCCTTGCCATAAACGCCCAACCGTATGCAAATGCTTCCTAGTGAATCGCTCCTGTATTATGCTATATCCAGCGCTTAAGTCCCGTCTAATATTTCCCACTCTTCCTTATCGGGTCCAAGTTCCATCGAGCCGGTAACTACCGCATCGCGAGAGATGAAATCAAGCTCATGCCGCGTTCTCCAGGGGAATTCTCGTCTTTTGCCGCGACGAACTCTCTAACTGAATCCGGTATTCTCCCGCTCTCCCTGTCTCTCAACTTCTTTACCTTCCCATCCACGTCTCTTCCGACCTAGTCGACAATGTTCTGTAGAGAGGGCGATTAAAGCTTTGGGTCGGGCTTGACGCTGCTGAGATCGGAGATATGAGAGCAGCTAGATTCGCCAGCTCCTCCTGCGTAGGGTTTCCTCCCATCGTGTCCATCGTTGGCTCTGAGGCCGACAATAGTAACGCCTCGGCCGTCGTCAACGTCCCCGTATCATCCGCCTCTTCCCCCGTTTCCTGCGGCCACCAAGGTTCCACCGCCTCCCGTTGGCCTTGGTACCACCATTGGTTTTCGAAGCCATTGTCTACCGTCATCATAGCCGTAGAGAGCGACTCGAGCTCTCGGACCCTTTCGAGATCCTCGCTACGGGGCCGTTCCGTAGAGAGTGGTACTGTTATCGGGTTATTTGCGTAAGGCGTTAAGTTACTACCATCATCATTCTCGACCTCTGCTGGCCACGCCCATGCCGACCACGGGAGTCCGTCTTCGCCTAACCGGTACTGGCTAGGTGGTGCCGGCAGTGCTTTCCAAGCCTGCGACTGTTCACCGTTCGCTTGCGCGCGAGGCGGGAATAATGTCGGCCCAGATGCAGTGTGAACGTCCCATGGGCTGTCATTAAACGGCGGTGGAGCCGACCGTCCTCGCTCATGCAATGATCCTCTACGCTCGCTTCTCGAGCCGACTCTCGGCCGGGCCCTTAGCTGTTCGCTGTGTTGGTCGCCGCTCTGGCCTTGGCCACGGGGACGTCCATGCTCTCGAGTCTGAACTACTCCGCGAGATTGTTGAGCGTGGTGGTGATGGTGCTGTTGGCGATTCTGGTGGCGGTCCTGGTGATGACGGCTTGGATGCTCCCGACTCCGGTGCTGGCGTGGTTCCGGAGTCAAGAAGTTAGTGTTTGGCGGAGGTAGCTGACGAGGAAAATTTCCGGAGTCCCTTGCATTTTTCAAGTTGCGGGACATGTAAGTCAGAGTGTGCGTCTGCGGTGTGTGTCGTTGAGACCATGATACACCAAAGGCCAGTTGAACAAAAATCTGCGGCTTAGACAGGTTATGGCGTTCGTTTTGTATTGGTCTATTTCGATTTTGATCCATGATGATAGGTTCCGTCCTCCACATTCTCGGAGACAAGAGAGAGAGAGAGAGAGAGGGGAGTGTGAAATGGTTGGGTAGGCTGGCACTTGATAAAGAAGGATGCTAGAGCACGACTGCGGCTACGCCGTCGTCCTGGAATACGGTTGGGTGAGCCGCTAGCACCGTGCCAAGGCCTTGACGCGAGACGGTCGAAAAGGGCAGTTGGGCACGCCAGCCAAAAATACTAACAGCTGCTTGCGTTTTCCACACGTAGTGAAGATTCCTTCTGTAAAAGAGGAACCGAGATGATCTGAGTAGGCTTTTAGCGGCGTAATACGATAATCCCCGGCAAACAAATCCAGTCTCGACTAAGCCGAAAAGTACAAAGTACTGTATTTAGCAAGCAACTTGAATAGACCGAGGCGGTTAGTGACAAGCAAGCAAGGTCAAGAAAGGGGACGAGTGACGATCTTCCTGCTAACCAAACGATACTTCGTATGTTAGAGACCAGTTGGAACGGAGGATTGCAGAAAAGTGCGTCGACAATGTGTAAACGCGGTAGAATTGGAGAAATGAAGAAACACTTGCTCGTGGAGAGGGGTGGGCTGGTGAAATGATTTGCTAAATCCTCTATTGATTCGCCCCAACATACACCATGGCGAAACTGACAACGGTATCAAAGCAATAGGTACGGTATCGCGTATCTTGTGTCCGGTACCGCTTGGCACGCTGGCACAATCAAACAAGATGCATTTAGAAGTACCCGATGTTTGTGGCACGTATCCATGGCGAAGCGATCCCCAGATGTGCAACCGCGCCAATCCTCCGTACTGTATGTACATGTAGTATGTGTGAACGTTTGGTGACCAGTCCCCGGTCCCAAGCAATTTTTTTTCCCTTTCTTCTTTTTACAGCTCCGCCTCGCCCAAGCCAAGAGGGAAACGCTAGAAGATCCGCCTGGAAGACCCCTGGTTTTGACCCTTGAACGGTGTGCTCCCTTGGTGTAAAATAGGGAACATTTAGAGGATGATGATCCCTGAGGCTGTGTTTATAAGTCGCCTAGATTCAATTGACACCTAACCATAAAAGGAGGAGGATATACAGCAAAAGTTGTAAACTACAACCAGTTGGGAATTCTCCAAGGACGACTGCAGATTGCGTAGCATTAACAATCTGGACAGAATCCAGAAACTGTCCTGGGACGACCCCGGCCTTAAGGAAGGGGAGTAAATTGAGGCGATTCCGGGTTGTCGGATTGATTTTACGACCAAGCCACAGATCGCGTCAGGATGAGGATATCCAGGTACAAACGTGGTAGCGTAGGAAGCCCATATTATGAATAGATGACGTTCCTAACTCGGTCCTCGCTTTTTGCTACCTTAATTTGTCCAAAGCGTAAGACGGGATCTGGGAAAGAATTTTAATAAAATCAACTCGAGATCTGCGAACCGTCGACCCTGAGGACGCTCTCGTTTCAGCGTTTGCGAGACAGACATATCATTCTTGAATCAGGCATTTATTGATTCGTATCAGACAAGAAAAAGAAGAGCGGTATCACAGATACATGGCTGATCATTGCGGGTATGCTTTGGCTTCGGTCTTTGGGGCATCCGTTGGCATAAAGTTGCAAAAGAAGCATCAAAAAGGGGCACGCACGTGCATGCCTTAGCAAATTAGGTACGCGAACACTATACGGTGCCTTCCAAAGAGTCGGTCCAGCTATACCAAGGTAAGTACAATCCACCCGCAAACTCAATTCCAAACAGTTTGGTAGCGCATGTGGGGAAACCGCAATGTATGTATTTTACCTTAAATAGCCACAGACCCCTTGCTATACATGTAGGTACATGTGTAGTCTACGCTAGGTACATACGCTAGGTACATACACACATATGTATGCGCATATTAGCGTTTCTAATTCTGGAAACGTTTTACATTGGAACCCCCCACACCCCATGCATGCAAATGCGGCAGTGGCTCCATCAGCAATCATAGACAATAACAACATCATGAATTGTTCTAACTGTACTGTACTCTGCAGCCGGATTACTCTCGATCCTATTGATACACCAATCGTTGTCCTGCGAATCGTCTGATCCCTGGGCCCGTCTAGCAAAGAACGCGCCGCGCTATCTATGACATAGATTATTCGTTGGGTTGAGTATCAGCTAGTCCATATACCGCCGCTCACGGTCCCGGAGAAGCTTCTTGGATTAGGCAACAATGAATACCTTGGTAGGACACGACGTGGCCTATTGAATGCCTTTGTTGTTAGGTTAATTTACCGTCGACGTTGTGCTACATATTCTCGTTGGTCGCTGAACCAGTGGCTGGGAAAATTGCCATCGTAGTATCAACGTTAGAGGCGCGTTGTCCCTGACATACATGGCGTCCTCTATCGGTCCCGTAAGCGGTGGCGATAAGGTAAGCCTCAATGTCATGGCATTGAACTATCGGACTCGTCATGATACAGACCACTTCAGATGATTGTCGACACTTGACCGCCGTTCAAGAACACATGATCTACAACGGATGCGGGATTCAGAGACGTGTTTGAGATTCTTTGATTCCGCGCCAGGGGACGCTTTCTAAGTCTAACGTGTTTCCAACAAAACGAATGGTAACGGCACAGTTGCCTAGACGCTGAAGCTATCGGCTCAAAGTACCGTGCCGTAGGCTTCTCCCAACGGATCCGAAATCCCAACCCCCTCGCGTGGAATCCCCATCGTCTGGAAATGATGTGTTTGACGTGACCAAAATTCACAGGGAACCCTCATCAATCACCTAACAGGGAAGGCGAATAAGTCATGAGAATATGCGGAGATAGATCTTTCCGGCAAGTGACTGTTCCCGCTCTTCATGATAATCAACCTGACCAGCATGGTACTCCGAACTCCAATTGTCACACTCCTGATCTAACTCCTGCTACTGTCAAACAGGTTCCTTGGCTTGTCTCGGGGCAGCCTGCGACGCTGGAGATACCTCGACCTTCCTCAGCGCGACACTGTTGCTGTCATCCCAGAAACGGCTCGCTTGGTCTCTGCCCTTTATCATACCGATCACGTCGAAAGGGTCGAAGAGTGTGGCAAGAATGTTTCTGTCTTGCTTGTATCCTGGCCCCATAATCTCTGTCACACCGTCTTTGGCCAGGTAGACTTTGTTAGAACTGGGCAACCAACGGCGCGGATGCCGGACGTTTAATAACACGCTGTTACATAACATCAACGTCGCCTCGAACACGTAGAAGAACCATTCATAGCGGAGAATGGGACTCAAGTTGGGTGACGTATAGTCGATGCTGGTGAAGCCGAGGAACTCGACGGTTCGGTAGATACATCTGACCAGGATAATGGCACTGCTGATATAGAGTGTCAGGAGCGGTTGGTTGACCTTCACGTGGTTAATACCGTTTCGTCGACACTTCATGTGAAATGTCGCTGCGAGCATAACGAAAAGGGTGACGACGATAAGTTGCAAAATCAAGGATGCCTTGAGCAGTGATTGGCCTGTCCGCTGGATGCCTTCTGGTAAACTTCGATTCGATTCGTAAGAGACTCCTATACCGTTGAGTGTCTCTACGATAAACGAGATAGCGGCGAAGGTGGTCAATACTCGTCCGGGATGGATCGGGGAATGATAAGGGACGAAGTAAAGTATACGACCGAGGACGTAATAATTGCAAAGCTCGTATATGGGACTGAGAATCAAATGGGTAAAAGCGCCGGAGAATAACTAGGTGGGTTGACTTACGGGGCAAAATAAACGAGGCAGCTGCTGACGATGTAGTAGACGAGTTTCGTATAGTCGAATGCCCCCAGCTCCCTAATGATAAAGCCGGCCGCGAACAGAGCGCCGCATAAAGCGTACCAGCCGGTAAGCGTCCAGCTCTTGTAGAATCTAGAATACATAGTTAGAGCTAAGTCAGGGATGTTGCATTTGCGAATACTAACGTTGCCTGCCAGGCATGAGCAGCACCGGTGGCTAGGAAGGCGACTGCGAAAAACACCGGCGCTCCTCTGTTCGGGGCATAGATCCAGATGCTCCCATCGACTATTTTCCCGTCTTCCATATTGGCTATCGGTTCAACAGGCGTTCAGAGGATAAAAGAGAATACGAGTTAGGATGATAAGTCACATATAGTCGTTCTTGCCAATGTATTGTGTTGGCGTCCTTGAGAACGGTCATGCTGAAGAAGACCGGCAGCTACCTGACGGGAAGCTGCTCTGCTATATAACATGTTCGACCTCGATACACTGGCAACTTTCCTACTTGTGTGAATGGTCGTGCTGGTAGCCATATCTACCTGGGAAAGAGATTCAGCCTTATGGAAGGACGCCGACCAATCGCATTGCTTCTTGGAATACGGCGTATTCTGCGCACATGGCACACAGCCGACCCATAAGGCACTACTACAATACCTAGCGAGGCGGTCGATGATGTTATTCCTCCAGCTGACTCTCATATAGAGCTAGAGCTATGAGTGCGCCCAGACTTGTCCATTCGCGGTTCGCCCCGATCTCTTGTTTTGAGAAAGTAAGCCTATCAAATTAGTTCGACGTCCGTGGGGGCAAGGGCGCAGGCGAACGCTAGCTAGCAGCTGTGTCGTGCAGTCACGTTGTTTGACGATAGGCTGAATGTACCGCACTAGTCTTTCGCAGCATCCGCAGTAGCTGTGGCAGTGCCCTATAGTTTTCAGTCATAGTGCAGAGATGGCGAAACGAAAGAATTCGCGAAGTTGGTACGCATCGTAACAAACACAAAGGTAAGGCATCCTGAGATTCGGGCAGTAGCGTATTCCTCGTATTCAATAATGCTATACACTAACTGATTTGCCGTCAAGCCATGTGTTATCTTGATAGTTCAATATGTTTGTCGATAGGCCCTATCGATAAGCAACAATGCATTGCATAGATAGTTACGTTACCCAAGCTCATGTGCATGTCGTCATCAGCAGCAATCGGTAATCCGGCAAGACCGACCATTGTGGCCGTGTACGACGACGAACCGACAAAACGACAAAAAGAAAACAAGGAATCTTTGCTTAATCCCACAGCTACATATTCCTCTTCTTATCCCTCTCCTGTATGATATGATATGAGCTCAAGCATGACCGGACGAACGATGCCTCAACTAGACGAGGTAGATAAAGAGAAGCTCAAAAAGGCCTTCGACATATCTCATTTCGACTTGAACGCTGTCTTACGTGGTATTCAACTTACCCTCGTTGGCGGTACGTCGCATCGATGCCAGATCCGTTGCCCCTCAAGTATCTGCCTAGGTAGCGAGCTAACGACTCCCTTTCCCTTCTAGCTCACCGGGCCTTACAGAATCCTGCTATATTCACAAATGCCCACTACAAGCAGGCTGCCATGGCTGTTGCCGCCGGCATTGCTATTCGCGTTGCTATCGCCGTTCCTGTAAGAAGCTCGCAAAATTGTACCCTGATCAAGTAAGCTTACTTGTGGTTGCCTCAATCGCCAGATCGTCGGCATCAAAGTTCTTCTGGGCTTCCTGTCATTGATCTTTGACCTTGACAAGGCTACTTGGGACAATACTCTGGTAAATGGACTCGACCTCATCGCCAACCATGTTCTCCAAATCCCGCTATTCCTCATGACCCTCATGAGGTATCTCACACCGACATTGGACAACATGTAAGTATCCAAGTCTTTCTTTATAATGTCCTTAGGTCTTATTAACACTCGTTAACAGGTTCATGGACTCATTGCGATGGGTCGATATGACCTACGTCCAGAAGCACAAGCACGAGAGTCCAGATACGCTTCGCGACATGTACTACCCAAATCTCAGCCAGTATAAGCAGAGAGATGGGAGCACAAACTCGACAAGCACTGCTGAGGCAATCAGCATGTTCCTGTGGCGCTTCGCCCGAAAGGCATTGATCTCCCTAGCTGTATTCGCCCTATCGTACGTTCCTTACCTTGGTCGTTTCGTACTCCCGGCAGCCAGTTTCTACACCTTTAACAAGGCGGTAGGCCTGGGACCCGCAGCTGTCATCTTCGGCACTGGCATATTTCTCCCGAAGCGATATCTCGTCATTTTCCTCCAGACGTATTTCGCATCCCGGAGCCTGGTTCGGGAATTGCTCGAGCCCTACTTTGCCCGAATTCACTTCACTAAAGAGCAGAAGCGGAATTGGTTTCGTAGCCGTGAGGGACTCCTTTTCGGGTTTGGCATTGGGTTCTATACGCTTCTTCGGGTTCCATTACTGGGAGTGTTGATATACGGTATTGCTGAGGCTTCAACGGCGTACCTCATAACCAAGATTACAGACCCCCCTCCATCCCCGAAGGCGCCCCCCTCTGAGGTGGAGAAATTCGCGGCAAGCCAACAGGTTTGGAGGAATAAACATGAATTTCTCAGCCTTCCACTAGCGAACTTGGATGCCGTCCACAACAGGCAGCCGCCGTCGTATGATGAAGCAATGAACCAGGGAAGCAGAAAGGACCTATAACGTGGTGTGGTCGTTTGCCCGGAGTCACGATGCTCGCACCATGTGTTTCGACTACGCTGAATTCGCCATGAGGCCGGAATCCGTTCATCATTATATAGTGTTATATGGACATTAGGGGGGAAAAATAAGAATGAATGGGTTACATCTTTGTGTCCTTATTGTCTTGGCGCTATGTGCCTAAAGCGGGTAGGCCAAAGGGACACCGAGATAAGCCGGGTCAAGTTATTGGTACCATTACGTTCACCGGTGACCTTCTCCAGCATTAGACGGCTCGAACCGCAACTTGGACCATCCCTTATCAGCTGCATGCATACAAATATGCAGCTCCATTGCTTAGGATCGATATCTATGATAAGGAGGAGGTTCCCATGTGGGGCCCGGAGAGATGGGAATTGGAGACTGATACGCCAACCTATGCCTAGTGTAGCGCTCGAACGTGCCGTGTATAAGCCCCGATTGATACCTCCCTGCGGTCACAAAACATGACGCACGTTATTACCAACGCGACCGTGATATCACGATGCTTAAGATACTGCGATTGGCACTTCTCCGCCCATCGTAATGCGGGGTTCATCTACCTTATATAGTAGTTGCCATTGTTGGAATATCATAAATCATAGCATAGAGCTTCGTTGTGTAGTGTTGACTGTCATGCCACATGTAACAATTTCAGCACATTCTGGTTTCTACTGATTGAGATTAAAGCCACTATTGCAACGTCATCCTCACGTCTAGCTCTATTAGGTTCTGTACAGCAAATATTAGAAGACCGCCATGGGTAAGACCGAGATCCGGACCGCTGGCAAGGTTAGCCTCGACAAGCCAGCATTTGACCACGCAAATGTCCATGTAAGTCGTACAAGGCGGCCTCGTAGAGCTATATCCCAAGCTAACATCTTATATCAAGAATAGATGGCATCCTGACAGTACAGTCCCACGACATCCCGTCGCTTGGAATCTGATCGTCATAAGCGACTTACTGACGGGACCACAGTTCCTTTTGCTGGCACCATCAAGGACGGGGAGACTGTCAAGATCGAATGTCTGGACTGGCAAGTCTAGATGCCGTGTTAAACTTAGCGCTCCTACAAACTAATAGTATTTCACAGGACGGGTGGTCAGATCGGGAACAATGACAGCGCGGACGACATCCGCAATGTCGATCTGACTAGATGTCATTGTCTCACAGGTCCTTTCGAGATCGAAGGCGCCCAGCCCGGCGACATCCTCTTGGTCGAAATCATGGACGTGCAGCCATTTCATGACCAACCCTGGGGATTTACGGGTGTTTTCCACAAGGAGAACGGCGGAGGGTTCCTCGATGAGATCTATCCATCTGCCGCCAAGGCCATTTGGGACTTCGAGGGTATCTTTGCCACTTCACGCCATATTCCGCATGTCAAATTCGCGGGACTAATCCATCCGGGAATTCTGGGCTGCGCCCCATCGGCTGAGGTCTTGGCGACCTGGAACAAACGTGAGGGCGAGTTGGTCTCGGCCAACAAGCTTGAGAGGCAGGTTGCTTTACCGCCGGAGCCGAAGGGCCTCCATGCCGGGGCCGCCGACGCAGCGCTCACAGAGAAGGTTGGCCGAGAAGGCGCCAGAACTATCCCCGGCCGACCGGAGCACGGCGGAAACTGTGACATCAAGAACCTGAGTAGAGGTTCGAAGGTATACCTTCCAGTTCACGTCCCAGGAGCCAAATTCAGCGTTGGAGATCTACACTTCTCGCGTGAGTCTAAATCCCTTTTATTTTATAGCTCGATGCACGTAGACCATGCTAAGTATCACAGAGGGAGACGGCGAGATCTCGTTTTGTGGGGCGATCGAGATGGCTGGTGTCATTACAATCAACTTCAAGGTGATCAAGAATGGGGTGGCAGATTTAGGCCTCAAGTCGCCCATCTACCTACCGGGCCCCGTAGAGCCGCAGTTTGGTCCAGGCCGCTGCATCTATTTCGAGGGCTTCTCGGTGGACGAACATGGGAAACAGCATTATATGGACGTAGCAGTTGCTTATAGACAGACCACGTTGCGTAAGTGTCGCCAGAGACCCCCATTATACCTTTCCTGCAGCCTTCATAATTGAGGTCGACCGGCTGATAGGAAGAAATAGGCTGTATCGAATATCTCCGCCGGTTCGGATACAGTGACTACCAGGTTTACCTTTTACTATCCTCGGCACCCATCCAGGGGCATGTGGCAGGCATCGTCGATATACCGAACGCGTGCACTACCCTAGGCTTACCAGTAGACATATTCGACTTCGATATCATGCCGTCTGGGCCAGCAAAGGCATTGGATATGGGCAGTTGTGCCTTCGAAACTGGTGTGAGCAAGGGTCAAGTCACAGCTGGAGGCAAGAATAGCGAATTCAGCTTTGGCGGAGGCTTGACGTATAAGGCATCTGTAGCTGAGAGAGTTAAGGAGGCAGTATCTGGATCTTGAGTATAGCGGGTGAGTCAATCATCGATATGGTTGTTATCAAGCGTTTCCGAAGGTGGCATGGATAGGAATGATCCGAAACCGCAATAACCTTCGCTGAAGTATCGTAGTCAGGTAAGCACTATGGTCTCAGATTGCAATAGGAGAGAGGTTTCATTGGCGTAGTGACTATAGGTATACTTGACAACTTGAACACGCTGGCATGTCGCGGGGTTATAGTATGATTATCGAATAAAGTGATATCCCAGATCAGATGTCTAGAAGGTATCGTAAGTCATGCGTACCCCACAGTCGAATGCGGTGCATGTCGCAGATTCCAATCTCTCAGCCAATCCGGATGGGGACATCGAGCTGCACGTTAAGTGATAGCGCTAAACACCAATCGTCACACGAATCCTACTAGTGCGGAGAGCTTCTTGAAGGAACAGAGAGAACGGATACTGAGTCGGTATTCTTAGGATAGGGATATTCCATATTCCTCAAGGCTCATAGTATGGACTTGGTAAGACAGACAAACATTGACGGATATTGTGGTTGAGTTGCAAGAGACGGATAGATCACAGATAGAAGGTGAAGGGAGTTGTTGAGAACACAGAGCAGGCCCCACCCGAGCGGCCCAGACGAAACTGTAGAACGACGCGTTGAATGATTGGTTGTTGCGCAGTAACCATCAATCAGTATAGGTTAAGCAGGCTACACTAGGTGGGGAGCTTGCATACAACCCCACTACACCAGCCCCCAATCGGTGCTTACCGCCCATATTTTTGTGGCGCGTATGACCCAGTAGCGACTCTTTCGTGCATTCGCAAACCTTCTTCCCTCCATGATCCTAGCTCCCAGCTCCCGGATGCAGCTCTGACATACCTTAGCCTCCCATGATTAATCGTTCGTCGACTTCTGTATTTACCTGCACATATACAAAACATTCGCGAGGCTTGAAGTTGACTTTAACGACCTTTTTAATTTACGTTTTTCCTTTTCGAAATACTTCTTTGTGAAGCTGCGTCGGGGTATTCTCGTAGCTAATTCCCTTTTACCTGTACACCGTCTTTTCTCGCGACCCCGCTGTCTTCGCCATGACCTAGGCATCTTGTCGCATACCCTTCCCGGGCGTTTAGTACCTAATACCAGACGAGATACCGATTTCACTTATAGCCTGGGATGTGTGAGTTATGGCTGATGACAACTCCAAGTTAGCACCCGGTGATGGAGGTATGCCACCGCCTCGCCGGGTCGTTACAGCACCAGTCGACAGTCTGCCTCTTGCACCAAACTCAAATGCTCCTTCAGCTACGTCGTCGCGTGCCGAAGAATTAGTCGAAACTCTTTACAGTCACCCTTCTGTTAAGATCATCTCTTTTACCTCGACCCAGCGCGCTTCATTTGGCCCACGATCACCATCCGACGTGGATCGACCAGGTACTCTCCCAGCTTCGTCGCGACTGGAGAGAACTATTGCTGTTGGTACGTTGAACTGGTTGGACCTTTGAAAACTCTCATTTTGAGTTGGACTAACTTGCGTCTCTTCAAGGCCCGTTCCGCATATACCGCGCTCCTGGGTCCGTGGCCTTTCTGAGTTGCGGCTCCGCCCTACAACCCATACTACCGAAAAGTCAGTGTTGGTGCATCGACGAGGACAATAGCAGATTTGTCCTGCAAATACGACGGCCGCAATACTGGAGAATTGAACTTCCAGTCTCGGAACCCGACGACAAGGAACGTGCTTTACTATTAAAAGATGTCCTCGATAGAACTCTGCTCTTTGAGAAGACACACTGTCCCTTCCAGAGGAGCTTTACGGTAGAAGTGCCGGAGGAGTTGACGCCAGTCAAAAAGAAAGCCTGGACACCGGATGGGAAGAACCTGATATCTGATCCTTTCTCGCCTGTATGGTCCTCCCCAACACCTAAAGGATTCGGGGACCATAGGCGAGCTAGCCTTTTGGCCGACGAAATCGCATCCCTTAGAGTTGATGTCGGGTCTATCAACGAACGCGACGAGTCTCGGTACAAAAGGATGCAAGCGGAAGAGCATGGCGAGCCGGTACCTGCTGAAGGGGAAGACTATAGCGCTCGTTATTACGATAACCTGCATAACTGGCAGAGAGCCGATACCATGTCCGCGGAGGAAAAAGCGGCGTACTTAGCAGCGCAGGGCGCCAGGCGGCCGTTGAGACCAGCGGAATATTGGGCAAGGCAAGGCTCTGTCTCAGAAGGACCGCAAACTATTACGGAAGAGTCTCCAGATAATGTGGATGTGAAAAGGGAGGAGGCGATCCCTCAGGATCCCACGGTGCCTGACACAAGAAAGGAGGAGGAATTTGGCGAGGAGCCTTCCTCGTTTGAAGGATCTGGCCGTGTCGCTCCCATGAACCTCAAGAAGAAGCGAATGACTCGAATGCTTGCTGGTCGTGCCTTCACAGCTCCTCCACAGTTGAGTGTAAAGACTGCGCCGCCTTCAAAATCGAAGGGATTGCCAGCCGCGGCGGAGCCACATCCTCCTCCTCCGCCGCCTCCGCCGCCGCCATCCCAGCCTACACAGCGTAAAGTATCGGATGAAAGCTCCCATGGGTCGACCGACTCGTTCCATAGTGTACAGTCGTGGCATTCGCCAATCACCCCGTTACCTCCATCGCCGCCATCATCGCGTCCTGTTACGCCGTCTCGGTCTCAATTTCCTCACCCTCACGAAAATATTGTCGTTCCCACTCAAGATAACCCAGCATATACAAATACGCCAAGTACGGATAGAACGTTCGTTCCGAACTCTGCGGGGCTTACCGACCACGCTGATGAATTATCCTCTCCCGTGACTCATTTTCCTCCTGACAATGATGAGAGACCTGCGGATCCAATCCCCATTGACGAGTCGTCCAAGGCATCGCGTAGCACTGCTTTGGAGGAGGCGCCACCAATGAGGCCGCGAATACGGCCAAACAGCCTATCTATTAGTCGACGAGCTCTCTCCCCGCTGCCATCTGCTGCTAACTTCTTCTCTCCTCCGCAAAGGCCGGCCGCGCAGAGTCGCATGGATGCTGTCCGGCGACTACCAAGCGTGATCGTACAGAAGACGATGGAAATCCTGCTGCGTCCGCCAACCCATCTCGTAAATCTCATGCTGAAAGTTGCCGCTAAGATCGCAGCTGGCGAGTGGCGAGGCTTGGTATTTGGCTTTGGCGAAGGAGGCGAGAGGATCCCGGTCCAATGGGATTACGCTGATGATGATGAATTTAGTGACTGGAGCGACGACGAAGATTACGCCATGGCGAGAAGCAAGCAGAGCAGCAGCAGCAACATCTCACAGACGACCAATGGTAACAAAAGGGATAGTCGTAGCTGGGAGGTTGATTAAAGGGCGGCATCCCGAGGCATGACGCTTGTACTATTATATTGTCGGTTTTAATGAAGTTATGGGTCGGCATGATTTGTTATTGCATGGGGAGGGTGGGGAGTTTTGGAATGAGGCGAAATCACCACCATTTTTGTCGGAGTTCTGTTTCAGGCTGGAAATGGAGGATGGAGGATATACCGCTCTGGAAGACAGTTCCCACCATCGAATCCTAATGACGAACACGGTGGAATCTAATTAGGTATGGCTGGTACAATACCTGGAAAGGCTCTCTCCTCTCTGGGCAGAACAGGACCTCAAGGTAGATACCAGATGTTAATGATTAGCTTGCACATAATACATACACCTTGATCTTGAGGAGCCTTCTGTTTTGCGTGAAGGGCCAACTTGTGGCACGGTTGGTTACGGTGATACGTAGAACCCGTGGAATGATATGAAGTAGGTATAGGTAGGTAGTTATCCCTGACTACGGTCCCGCCATACTTCATCGTGAAGTGTTCCCAATTTATGGCGTCGGCGAATGATTACATACCTTAGGTACCTACGTTACGTATTTCGCGCACAGGCGTGGATACTTTCCAGGCAGAGGACGAAGAGCCGTCTCTAATTATCGTCATTATCGAAATCTTGAGACTGCGCCAGCACGAGCACGCGCAACCGACCCAAGAAAACTCCTCTCCAGAAGATGCGGCCATCAAACAACGCCCCGGCCCCTCCGCCTTGCATGCAGGAATATGTTGACCTCTCCGACCCTTTCGGTAAGGCCGCAGCCTTTTGAATGTTTAAGCATATATACATGTTACCGCACGCGTGGCGCTATGAAATAGCGCCGACCACGTCCCATGATGTAGGCGGCAAAGGCACCTAAGCAGAGGATAAATGGGTAAAGTCGCCAAGTCACTGAGTGTTCTGTGTGTCCTTAATCTCGCTGATACTCGTGTGCCCAGTCTCCATGGAGTGCTGGGCTAGTTGCTTCTCGCCCTGCCCCATCCAGCCGCACTCGTTGCACATGACGAGGAAGTCGTTGGTGTCTGTGTAGTAATGGGCCTCTCTAAGTTTCTTGCACATTTCCTTGGTGTAGTGGATGACATGATCGCTGCTGTCCACGGCCCAGCGCGTAACATCGAAATCCATCTCCTCTTGTCCCTCGACGAAGATTTCGGCAACGCGATCGTAATGGATGTTGGAGTAGATGAGCACGCAGCGCATCTCGTAGCCGTTCCCGGCACCGATGAAGTAGACGGTGCCGGTCTTTACGTCTGCGACGCAGATCTCTATCGCGAAGACTTCAGAAAGAATGGCAAGCTCGATCTCACCGCCCCAGACGTCCGGATCCAGCATGTTACGGCAGTAAGCGTCCGGACTCTTTCCCAGGATAACGGCGTTATACTTTTCGGGATGGTTGCGGATGTGGTTAACAACCATTCGTCGAAGCGAAGGGGCATCGAGGTTCTCGTCCGCACCAGAGCGCAGACCGCGCAGGGCGCCGCCGACGGCTGTGAAGAGGCAGCTGTTGTCGTCTGGCATTACGCGCAGAACTGGACAAGCACTTTATGTTAGTCTGCACTTCCACCAAAATGCGCAATGCGACTTGAGAAGATGCGCTCATTACCTAGACTGGAGCCCGTCTCTGGCATGAAGACAGTGACGTTTTGATCTTTGATGCTCTGGCCGCCTTGACCTTGTGACAACGACTGGACACCCGGAAGAGCTGCGGGTACGGGAGCCTCGGGGGCGGGTGTTGCGGTCGCTTGGGCGGCTTCAGCTCCAGCCTTCTGCTGGGTCTCCTGAGGAACGACCGTAAGACTCTCTCGATCGAGGCCTAGCGACTTCAACGGAACATCGATCTCGGTAGTGCTTAGCGCTTTCGGGGGCCAGCCATACTTGACCGTGACGTCAGCGCAGCCAGTTTCAACCTCGAGCTTCGACAGGAGGTCCTTGATGGTAGCATCGTCGGGCACCTCGAGGGTTCCTCCTCCCTTGGGGCCTCGATAACGGATCTTCATGGCTAGAACAAGTGCAGGGATGAGTGGAAAATATGGTTATGGCAAAAGAGGTGGCAGATTGGGTGTAAGACGAGACAGTGGTGGGACGGGACTGAGAAACCACGTAGGCGCAAAAAGACGGCAATGGAAGAAGTGGAATTTTCTCAAGATTAATAATTCTCCTAGAAACCAGAAACAATCAGAAGCTAGGTCGACCCAAAAAGAGGGAAAGGAAAATGACTCTATCGTGATACACACTCCTCGAGACCCGCTCTATGTACACGCAAAACCATCCGGCAACAACATGCGGTTGCGGTTGCGATTGCGGTTGCGCTCGCACGTATTAAGGGAGAGTGTGCGCTGCCGAAGAGGAGCTTTCTCAACGGAACCCCTCCATCGCCCGGAGGCACAAAGATCAGAACCCGAAGATGATAGGGTCCGGGTTTATTTAAGTGGCTAGGGTCTAATTGCAAGTCCGAAGTCCGGATCTATATATGTTGCATGCTAGTCGGGGACTATACGTCACTTAGCGCCGACTATGGCTTTTGTACCAGCTCATAATAACGGGCACCCTTGATGATGCACAAAGCATCCATTCTTAGTTAAGACTACGGACGAGGGAGATCTTTAGTAAGTTGGCTAACTGCTTAACTACTTATACAAAGCAATTTCTGCATTTGTGAAGGCCTAGTATATCTTAAGGCGAATCTGAAGGGATAAGGAGCCATTATCATACTTCATGAAAGCGTACCTGCTAGGCACACCATAGCGAAGAAGTGGTCATTCGTGTCCAATCTTCAATGAGAATCATGATAGTAATTGGCAAGGCCATTATCGTAATGTATAAGTAGGAAAAAAGACTGGAATTTACGTTTTAATACTTGGGTTGTGTCGGGAAGTTATCAAGGCTCATATATAAGCTCAACAAGCCCAAGGATGGAAGAAGAGACTTGAAGAACGCCTTAAACCACCACCCATATACCCCTAATTTTCAAAACTAGAATATTTCATGAAAGAATGGGAGGATTCATTTCAGGGCTCAAATCAGCTAATACGAATCCTGCTCTATAGTCACAGCCCTCGAAATGAGTAACAGAGGAAGTAGTACCGTAGACGGAAGTTCGCTCTCGAAGAACACATTGACTTAAATAAAATATGGTGATGATTAAGACAGAAGCGAGGACTAGAACCATTCTCAATGCTATTGAAAAACACGGCTAGCTGCCGTCTCAGCCACCCCCTTCATATACCCTAGTCACTCCTATCTGGGCGCCTACCAGGTAGGTAGGTAGGTAGGTCCCAAACTATAAACCCAGCCAAACTACTCGTATATAAGTTCAGTAAAGCCATATATGTGCCATGCTCAGACTATAACCTAGCAGGCGAGGAGTATTTACCCTGTATAATCGGAGCTTTGGCTCTTGCTTTATTGATAATCCCGTAACTTAATGAAGTACATAAAGCCATCAATTATATACCAGATAGCCATTTCCGTATCAAGCGGTGCTAATTCAATGCAATGATATTTGTTCTTGGAAACACGCCAATGCGTATCTAGTCACGCCATACCGGGTGCCGTTGACGCAACGTACGTAGATACACCTCGAAGAGGGGAACCCTCGATCTTTCCGGAGCAAGTTAGCCATCTAGGTATCACCCAAGGAGAAATTTAATATTATTAGTTACTCAGGCCTCATGTAACCTCATCGTTGAGCTTGCGACACATTCCAGGCTATACGCACGTGGGTGAAGCCAGGATTGTGCCATCATACAAGCGGTCGATCACGACATTCAGATTAGCCCATCATGGGTGCCACTGGTTACACGCTTCATTTGATATTCGTGCTAAGGCGTAGGGGTTTTCAAAGTACAATTCATGTGAATATATAGCGGCGGCAATAGTCTCCTGATTGCCTATCACTTCTAGCATTAGCACGGCTCCTCCTTGATTGCAAAGGATCGCGTGGTAATCGCTCGAGATAGCGAGACGGTGTCCTAAAAATTGCTTCTTTCTATCGAGATATCGTCGTCAAAATGGTTGCGGACGAGGAAAGTGGAAAGACGACGGCACGCTCGTCGGTGCGGCAAGAACTGGATGGGTATGAAGCCGACTCTAAAGGCTCGTCTAGCGTCGGCAGTCTCTGGATCAAGCTCATTACTTCTATCGGCTGGTATCCAAAGGATATGCCCGACGAGGAGAAGCGGCTGATCTTGAAACTTGACCTGAGCATCTTGATTTTTGGCTGCCTATCGTTCTTTACCAAGTATCTAGACCAACAATCGATCACCAATGCCTATGTTAGGTAGGTTCCCAACATCAATCGATTACTGCTACCCTACTAACGCTATGAGATTACCAGCGGCATGAAGGAAGAACTCGGCATGTATGGTGACCAGCTAAACTATATCACGGCAACTTTTTGGGCATCCTACTGTACCTTCATGATTCCGGCTTGCTACTTCTTGACACACTATCCCGCAAACCGAGTTCTTCCAGCTCTCGAGATCGGGTGGGGACTATCAACCTTTGGCTTAGCCTGGGCCAAGAATGTCGAGACGTTGTATGCTATGCGCTTCTTCACCGGCGTCTTCGAGTGCTGCTCATTCACCGGCACTATCTACATCATTGGTTCGTGGTATAAGCCAGGAGAAATCGGCCGCCGTGTAGCTCTCTTTTTCATCGCTAGCCCCCTCGGGACCATGTTCGCTGGATACCTACAGGCGGCGGCCTATACGAATTTGAACCAAGTACATGGCTTAGCCGGCTGGAGGTACGGCTTCTATAATCTATCTATTTTAGGGCGTGAAACTGGAAATTGCTAATTAGTCAGATAGGTGGCTCTTCATCGTCGACGCCGTCATTACTCTCGCTATAGCAGCACTGTAAGTGTCCGACGTCCCAAATCTGTCAAAGACTTCTGTAGTGGGTTTTAATCGATCCCAGCGGCTTTTTGGTCTTTCCAGACGTACCGACAAGGAAGAAACCGAGGTTCATCACGGCAGAAGAACACACCCTTGCGCGCAACCGCATCCAGGGGCTCGTCGCACCGCCGCAACTGCAGCTATCCCGTGACATATTCAAGCGCGTGCTATCTCGCTGGCATTGGTACCTTTTTGTGCTTCAGTGGACGCTGATGGACCAGAACTTTCTACCCGGTGCTCAGCCATTCTCTCTGTACTTGAAGGCAAAGAGCAACATTTACTCGGTGGTCCAGATAAACACGATACCCACTATTGTCACGGCGGTGAGCATTGTCGTCGCGTTCTCCTGCGGCATCATTGCGGATAAGACAGGTCGGTTTTGGCTTCCCGCCATTGCCGTGACTTTCCCGGTTCTCGCGGGTATGATACTTCTCGTGGCCTGGGATGTTGGGGAAAGCGGCCGTCTAGCCGGATTCATACTTACTGGATTCGAAGCTGGTAAGTTTATATGCCTCCTTCTCTCTCTTTCCTTGTAAATTTGGCTCATATAATAACACCTTCCTAGCCTGCTCTCCCTTGACCATGGGTTGGGCGTCCGTGGTAATGGCCGGAGACGCGGAGGAACGTGCAGTGGTAACAGCAAGCATGAACGCTATCGGCCAAGCCATCACAGCTGGCACGCAAGTTGTCCAGTATCCCGCGAGTCGAGCCCCTAATTTTCGAGGTGGATTTATTTCTGTTCTGGCTACGACCGTAGGACAATTCGGTACAATCCTCGCCATACTGTTCTTGAGCACAAGGGACCAGAAACGCCGGCGCACCGTCTTGCCATCTGAGCAAGATGCAACAGTTGGGAACGTCACATTAGACAAGGCGCTCGAAGCTAGTTCTTGATACAATGTTGAATAGGAAACAAACTGCCTTCATCCTTGGGTGCCGATTTACAAGATATAACTTACCTGTACTTACCTTGGGTCTCACAGACTGTTTGCCCCGTCCATATCTTGAGGCACTCACGGATCTTCTGTAGCGTAGATGTTCACCGGCTCATACGTTTATCTTTTTTGACATCAGCCGAACTGTGGTGTCGTAGGATTCCACACCTGTCTGAAGTATCGTTCTCGGAATATTATCAGATTCGAGGTCGGTTACCATTTGATCGTGACCAATATAGATCTTGCCGGCTGAATTTGCATAAAAGCAAGGCACCTCTCGCATATTGAGATTACTCAATGCCTCAGAAACCACAATGCGGTGGAGTGATTATCGTGTCTTCCAATATAATACAAATATGCGAGATTGATGAATCTTTGGCACCTACATGAATATTTCATCTTATATAATTATATAATTACAGGCTGCCTCAGCCACGTGGGCTGTTGTATGCGCCACAGTGTGCATAGGTAAAGGTACGAACTAGTCGGGTTGTTGGGGATAAACTTCGGCTAAATCAGCTAATTTTGAGGCGTTCAGCAATCTTTCAGCGCTGGAAGTCACTAACACTACTGTAACAAACGGGCAAGTTGAACCGCTGTTGTCCGACTTTGAGAAGGTGCAGTTGCAGCTCGGCGGCCATTGTTCCACCACGCTTCGAGTGTCGACTTCCAAGATTCTGTTTGAAGCTGTACCGTTCATAATCAGACCAAGTATCTCTTTGTGCGCATAATTCTCAAGCTTTAATCATGGCCGACGGAGCCGACAATCCAGCCGAAAGCGCGGTCGAAGTTCGCGAGTCCATCGAGGCCAAGCCAACCGACGAGGACAATACCAACGACAACAAAAGCCAGGCCGGGGGCGCAAATGTATCTGGGGATGCTGGAGGCAGTCGAGGTGTTAGCGGCAGCGCAGAAGCCTCGCGCGCGGAACCTGGAGCAAATGTCGACGTGGACATGGACGCGGATGCGGATGCAGATGGCGACGAAGACGCTGAGGGCGAACCCGAAGAGCAACGAGCACCGAGTCGCCTCGACCACGATATGTTAACTGTCATTGAGAACACGGCTAACTACCTTTCTTCATACAAAGATGCAAAGTGAGTCTTTGCCTTTTCCCTAAATAACTAGTCGTAGCTGACCCGAGCATGACAGTGGCTATCATGTTGCGTCGCATTTCCAGCGCATCCCAAACCGAAGACTTATCCCAGAATACCATGAAGTTATTAAGGAACCTATTGCTTTTAGTACCATACGCGTGAGTGGCACCCCCCCTTCGGCTTGATCGGCTGAAGCCATACTAATCTTCGACAACACAGACCAAAAAGCTAAAAAAACAATACACGGCCTTCTCGGAATTTGTCAGGGACGTCGCTCTGATCTCGCACAATGCCATGGTCTACAATAGACCTTCCTCGGAATTCTTCCAGGACGCTGTCCGCTTAAGAGAAATCTTTAAGGAGGAACTTCAGAAGCTAGTTGCAGAGGGCACCATCAGACCCGAGGACGCTGTGCTCCCCGATCTGGGCGAGATCCCAGAAGCCGAGGACTCACCCCCCCCCGATCCGGACGAGGAGGAAGAGGACGAGGATGACGAAGAGGAGGAGGAGGATGATGATTCGGATGATGATGGCCCTCGACGACGAGGCAGACGGGGTGGCCGACTTTCAGGTCGCAAATCGGACGCGAGAGACGGAGATTCGCACAAAAAGCGAGGCCGGCCTCCCAAGGTCTTCACTCCCTTAGAAGCCCGCATCCATGCACTCCTCAAAGGTCTTCGAAAGTTCAAGCACCCCAACGGGGACCTGTTAATCGTCCCATTCGAGAGACTCCCAGACAAGCAGACGACGCCAGACTACTTCGCTGCCATCAAGAACCCCATCGCTATGGATATTATCAAGCGCAAGGCCAAGAGAAAGAAGTATCAGAACGTGGACCAGGTGCTTAAGGACCTTGATCTAATGTTCGAGAATGCCAAGCAGTACAACGAGGAGGACAGCCAGTTGTACAAAGATGCGGTTGAGTTGCAGCATCAAGCTCACATGCTTGCTGAACAGGAGAAAGCCAAGCCCGACAACGACTTCGAAGACGAAGACGGCAGGCGACCTCTGCCAGGCATTGAGCACAAGGGAGAGATTTGGCGAGTCGGTAGGTCCTCGACCATCTCGTTTCGTAGCGTGTTGCGTATGGGATTACTGACCGTGTATACTTAGGCGACTGGGTTCACATTACTAATCCTAATGACCTGACAAAGCCCATCGTCGCGCAAATCTATCGAACCTGGGAGGATAAGACGGGGCAGAAGTGGGTGAACGCTTGCTGGTACTACCGCCCAGAACAGACCGTCCACCGTTTCGAGAAGCATTTCCTAGAGAACGAGGTGGTCAAGACTGGTCAGTACCGAGATCATCGCATCGACGAAGTGGTGGACCGATGCTTTGTCATGTTCGTGACCCGATACAACAAAGGCAGGCCGCGCGGGTTTCCTAAGGACAAAGAGGTGTATGTCTGCGAGGCTCGGTACAATGAAGAGAAGCATAAGCTCAACAAGATCAAGACGTGGGCGAGCTGTGTGCCTGATGAGGTTCGCGAAAAGGACTACGAGATGGATTTGTTCGACGTTCCTCGCAAACTCCGAAAGGTGCCCAGTCCCATCAAGCACCTTCTGCGAGATGATGCGAAACCGACAGATCCTCTACCTAAGCCGACATGGGGAGCGCCCAATGCGCCGCCTCTCATTGGAGCCGTGCATTGTCGGGAAAGAGAGCCGAATGTGAGTCGTCCTGTTTCTGCACTTTGTTGTTGCTTGCCGCCTCATAACTCGTACTTCTCATTCCACCTCCCCTCCATGTTTTCCTATTTCCCCATTAGCACAACTGTTAAAAAGACGGCTGAGGGAAGAGAGGAAAAAGAGGGAAAGACGAAGGAAGGAATTCGATGTGCCCCTCTACTATCTCTATCTTTCGCGTCTTATCGATTGCGTCTCAGACTTGTCATCTTACCAAGAAAAAAAACAAAAAAAAAAAAGTTCACGTTGGAGTGGGATGATAATCCTTTTCTTCCCTCTTTCCCACTGTCTCACTGGAAGCGCGTCGCAGTCGAAATTAATTTTAATTTCTTACCTTACTCTCACTACTGACACATATTCCTACAGGAATCTCCACCACCTGAGCCGACACCATCTCCTCCTCCAGCGCTTCCTATTATTGATCCAATTAGACGTCCTTCGTTGATGCAGTCGGCGCGTCCCATGGATAACCAGGGCGACATCGTCATGGGGAATACAGGTCATTTTTCGACCATCCCAGCTCCACCCACGCCGACGCCTGGGCATGCCGGCGCGTTTGCGTCGCCCCATCTCTTCCAGCCGCGTCCCAGTCCCACCCCGGTCCCAGTTCCACAATATACCAGCCGTGCCGCCACCCCAGGCCACCCCGGATTCCCAATTCAAGCCGTCCAAGGCCCCCATCACGGTCCTAGTACGCCGCAGATGGCCCAAGCGACACACTTCCAGCCTCATCAACCTCACCCACCTCCCACCTACAACGGATTCCAGCCGCAATACAGCACTACCCCCGTCCCTGTGCCTCAGCACCCTCACCACGCTCCGCCTCATCAGATGAACTCCCCTATGCCGGGCTATGACTCGTCTCATCGTCTCGCGCCTTCCCCGGCGCGCCCTAACATGGCCGCCGCGCCCAGCCCCGGTCCTCACGGCCCCGCTAATACCTACAATCCGCCCCGACCGGTTGAGGTCTACCACCTGGACGACGCACTGAACGCTAAGATCCCCCGGGAAGTCCGCGAGCAGTTCCAACACGACGAGGCCGGGCGGGTGCTCTTCTTCTCGCAGCCACCGTTGGACCGCCCGCACCGTGGCCTCTCGAACGAGAGCGCGATGCTTGGCCACAGCGTCCGGTACCTTGCCGACCGTGCGCGTGAGGTTGAGGATCGAAGGGCGAAGAGAAAGGCTCGAGACGAGCTGCGCCAGGAGGAAGAAATGAAAAGACGGGAGAGCGAGAAGCTGGATGCGGAGAAGGAGAAGCGGGAGCTTGCCAACCTGGCCAGTAACGTGTTCGCCGGCTGGGTTGAGACTTTGAATAGAGAGAACGAGCATTTGAAGGAGGCTTATGACGGTTGGAGCACCAACGATAAGGAGATTGACGCTGTCGCTAAGTCGGTGTCTTCGTCTGCGGCTTAGCAGGCTGGGGAGACGGGCGACATGGACGTTGACTAGGAGAACGAGGCTGAGACCGAAGGTGGAGGGGAACGTGAGCAGGAGAGCGAAAAGGAGACGTAAACAGAAGAGTTAGAGGACTCTTGCTGGCACAGTCTTTAATAGCCTTGGGAAGAATGCATTATACATATGGCGTTCGTGGGGGGGATAATTGCTTGGGCGGCCTCCCAGGAGATCGGAGAGTTGAGATACCACTTCTAAGGCTAGGGTCTCAGATCGCAACGCGACGATTAGCCCGCTCGAAAATCAGGAAGAATAAGGCCACGTCATGGTACGGCCAGAACCGTATAATAGGCAAGGTTAATGCCTCCGAATGTTAGTAGTGTTGCAGTATAGCACTAGAATTGCGTCGAGCATTGATGCCGTAAATACAATCTGCCTTACCGTACGAGTAGTGTACTTGACGCCATCGTGGCCTAATGGTTTACCTGCCTATGGTCGAACCAGTCACCTCCGACAACACGTATTGTAAAAACGTTTCGTCTGTAGGTTAGACGCGCTCGAGGTCACTTGGAAATCACCCTTCCATCCATTTCAAGAAGAAAAGGAAGTGCGTGGACTGTCACGGAAATCGTACATTTATCACACGATATTGTTCTTATTGGGAATCTCTCGTCTCTATATTGCTACCTAGGTAGTTATCGAATCGAGATACAAGCTTCTTATGGTGCAGTTAGGCCACATCATGTAAGAATCACAGTCTCGATCTCGACTAGCCGTGATAGCGAGGGATCTCTTGCCGGTTCATATGGCTCCGCCCCGGAGTCAGTCTCTCTTCCAAGTCGACCGCCTCGATGACTAGCAGAATGGCTAAAATATATTCATGCCAATGAGGCGATTCGGGGATCACGAAGTGGTATCATGATCGAGGCTTGGACCTCTTTCCTTCTCTCTGCTGCTAATAATCGCAGCCAATCTCGAGGTTATGCGCGACACCAAACGCGCAAATGCCTCACGAAGAGGCTCACGTCTGCAAATCAGCCATAAAGCTTCCCAACGCCTAAGAGAAATGCCGTCTGATGATCTGCTGTCCTTCGGGCGAGAAGTGCTGTTGCAACAGTGGCGTAGGGTCCACACCTGCTGACTGAAGCAGGATCTGCACCGCTCGTGCAACACGCACGCCAAGTTGACCATGAAGCATCTCCGCCTCGAGAGCCTGTCCAACGTAGACGAACACCTTATCGACCTGGCTTGTCACTGCCGGATTTTGCCTACATGGACACTTAGCAACTTGAATCTCGTCACATGCGTCTCACACAAAACTAGAAAGGAAGAAGAGATTCGCTGTAATATAGCTTAGGATAAGACTTACTGCTCAATCAACTCCGCGAGATAACCATAGGCGTACGGAGCGGCTTCCTCGTCGTTGGTGACCGGTAAGGTGTTGATCCTGAGCAATGAACTAGTCAGTGGCCATGCTCAACAGGCGCCTGGCTTAGATAGGTACATACCACTGCATCGCGATCGCTTGCGGATCTTGTAAACTTTGCTTGTTGAAATGAAGGATCTTCGCGATAGCTGCACAAGCATTCTCTATATGTTCATTAGCAGCCACTACGACGGACGCCGTGTTGAGATTGTTACTTACCGGTGGCGTAAACTGCCTCTTCGCCACGGGCGTCTGGGATCTGGGTCGCCTGGAATAAGTAAGGTATCGAGGTTGCCAAGAATTGAGACCACGGTGCTCCGCCACGATGAGCTGCTACACCAATACCATATCTATCGAATCTGTCAGCGAATCACAACTTCCAAAGTCGGACGATTCTACTTACGCAGCGGCTTGTCGAATAGCAGCGGAAGGATCTTTGCATCCTTCAAGGAGCGCGGTACTGATAACTTGAGCGTAGCGGACGCTTTCCGGTCCGCAGTATTCAAGCACATCGTCCATGATACATAGACCCCACTGGCGCTGCGTCGGGTCTGCTGAAGTGAGGAAGCTCTCATACGTTCCCATGAGACGCTCCCACGGCTGGAGGAAAGCGGCACCATGGTTTTTGAAGATGGAGTGGAACGCCTTATTCATGTCGGACAGAAGGGTTTGGTCGTCTTCGATTGCAAGCATGAGCTCTTCTGCCTCGTCCTCGGCGTCTTCAGCAGCGGCTCCTTCTTTGTCCTCTTCACGTCGAGCGACACGGTCCTTGTAGTCTTCGATGGCAGAATGAACACCATCGATGAACTTCGCCATGTGTTGCTGGGTGAGACAGTTCTTACCAACCACCTCGACCGACTCGTAGAAGCATTGGTACATCTCGGCCAAAGCGTCAATCGCCGGCTCAGCGGTTAGAACTTCCAGCAACTTGTCTACGGTCCCTGCCCACAAACCTCTAAGTTCATTCGACTCTGGGCCATATGCTTTCTTATAGGAGCTCAGAAGCTGGGGCACGAGCTTTGCCGAAATGAACCTCACGGGGTCATGGAAGAAGAACGCAAGGCCTGGCAATGCGATCTTCTCCATCGTGTCGGCAACATACGGGGCGAAATGGCCTTCCAAGGTCTGTGCGTAAACAACAAGCAGCTCGATCGCCATGTGCTTGTCGTCCATTGTGCTCGTCCGAATTCCAATCATCTTGCCCTTCAGTGGTACTAGCTCCCATCCATCTTCCTGCTGGAACTGTTCGATCTCATCGTCATTATCAAGCAGTTGGATGTCGGCCTTAGCGCTGGCTAGTTCAACTAGCGGGGGCATGACATTCGGCAAGAAGCGCAAGAAGTCAGCACCCATGACTCTGCACATACGTCCCCAGCAGTGCATAAGATACTGGGACTGCGGATCGTCGGCGTCGGTGATGTTAGCTTGAATGTGGGCAAGAAGGTCAACCAAGGTCATTGCATCATTCCCTAGGCGCTCCTTTCCAACAGCCAATGCTATCAAGGTGGCACATTCCATGGCCTTGGCGCGAAGCAGTCGGTATTCCTTTTCGGTTTCTTGCCGTAAGACGTTAACCAGCAGAGGCATGAGTGTGTCGTAGTACTTGGAAAAGGCGGCTTCGGCGGCGTCAGCAATAGTGGCAATCGTGGAAAGCGCCTGCTCCTGAACATAGCGTTTCTCGTTTTGTAGAAGTTGGAAGAGGTGAGACAACAGGTCATCGAGGTAGGGTACGAGTATGGTCTTTTCCGCCTCCTCACAGAAATTGACGAGCGCTGCCGCGGCGTGAGCTTTGACACGGCCCTCTGGGGAGTCGAGCACAGGAATGATGGCCTTGAGGATGATGTCGTAGTACTCCTTCTGCATCGTGGGCGCGAAATCTGTGCTCATCTGGCCGAGAGCTTGGCATCCAGCCCAGCGAACTCGCGGATGGGGATCCTTCAAGGTGGGCACAACGAGCTCGAGAACCTGATTCAGTTCCTTGACCATGAGATCACGGCAACCTTCGGAAATAGCAGAGATTGCCATGAGAGCTGCATGGCGGTCTTTCCATGCCATGGAAGTCATCATCCTTGGTAGCCAGTGGAATGTGGGAGCTAAAATAGTCTCTCCACCGAGCTTGTTGGCCAACCGATCCATACACTGTTCTCCAGCGACGTGGTTGAGATCGCTCTCTTCCTGGTCGAAGTCGTCTGATGCTAACCATTCAGCAGCGTCGTCGTCATCTTCGCCGAGGTCTGTCATCAGGCTTAGACACTGAGTAATCATATCGTTTGTGTACGACGGATCCTTGCGGCACATGGACGGGGCATAGTCGGCAAACGTAGCCATGAGTTCGAGAGCATTCTGCCGACAAAGATCGTTCAGCTCCTTGTCCTGAATGACTCCGACACTAAACATGACGAGGTTGTGAAATAAGGGTCTGAACATCTTAGGCGACGTCTCGGCTAGTTCTATTAGCGCAACAAGGGCCTTGCTGAGGTCTTCGGAATCATGAGAATCCTTGATAGGCGGCAGGATATTGAGAACGTCGGGAAGCAAGGAGAAGTATTTCGGTAAGGCCTTCTTGGGAAGGCTTCGGAAGAAAGACGCGAAGGCCTCCATGGCAGCCAATCGAACAGCGACAGAGTCGTCCTTGAAGCCCCTGTTAAAGGCCTCTAACACGGCGCTCTCATGTTGTTTCTCAATGATTCCCGGCGTCGTCGCAAAGACACGGTAGGCTGTCTCACGCTGACCTGCATCAGGAGCCACACTAAGGTTGAACAGGACGGCGAGAATCTCGGGCCATTGCTCATCTGAGACGATGTTAGCGGTCGCTTTTTTGGGCTGATTAGCCTTGCTGCGACAGTCCTTGACTACTCCTCTCGAACGCATGATGTATGACTGCGGATGTAGTGTGAAGTAGCTGCGAGCACAGGAAGGGAAGAAGGGATAATAATGATGAACTAACTAGACTCTGAGTACTGCCTTGCAACATCGGCAACGGCATCGCTGATTTTATTCCTGACCAGGCGATCCCTCTCGTTGGCTAAGGCTTCAAGGAGCTTCTGGCGGATGACGGATGCCTGCGCGGTAGGCAGAGATATAAATATCTCGGTGTTGTCGCCTTTGTCATTCTTGCGCGTCTTGGAGGCTATTCGACGGAATATAACGGCCGCAAATGAACGAAGCTATACGGGTTAGTATTGCATGTTTCAATACAACTGATACAAGGAGCGCTATGCTTACCGATGTTTCGCTTGTAGATGCTATTTGCTCGGCCAGGCCCATCAACAAAATATCAGGCCGAGTATTGGTCCAGTTGTTCTGCAGATGATTCTCGGCCTGAGAACGTATGGAATTGTCTGGGGATTGCAGAGCTTGCAAGAGCTGTGCGAGCTCTGCATGTGTCTCTGCCGGGAGGACCGACATGATTGTTGGTAATGTGGTTCAATTACCTGGGGATCTGTCGGCGAAAGGAAGGAGGTTGATAATAGGTCTGTATAGAACAAATTTGTCAAAGACACAAATTGTATCGCTTCGTCGAGATCGTGCCCCGCAGGGCTAAGACGCGGTAACTGGCTGCGGGCTTTGCGAATACCAAGTAGAGATCAGTTGAGACACGGTGAATTCGAAATAGCAAATTTTGCTGTGTGCTTGAGTTCCAGCTGGCTTAAGCGATCCTAGAAAAATCCAAGCGACCACATGTAGAACGAGAGAAGTTTGTGTTGTTGTTATCGCCGTGTTTTGGCATCAAAGACGGCGGGGGGGTTCGCGAAAGAGGGGAGGTTCACTTATTGACTTAATTTTTTTGGCCCTTCTCTTCAAGAAAAAAATAAATCTTCGGGACGTGCCTGCCCCCCAGACGGTAAAGTTCTTGGCCTGTGCTGAGTTTGTGCCAAATGCATACCCAACAGCAAAAGCGCTAACCTAATGTGGGAGCTCAACCTTACTTGATCTGGTATGACCCATCTTAATTTAGTTTAACCCAGGTACCACTCTAGTACAATTAGCATTCTGTTTCGTGAACCATAACCATAGAATGTACCTACCTATGCGTTGATGAGACTACCTAAGGTAGATCTTGTTCTACTAGTGTACTGGTCTACATGTGGATTACTTGAGCCGCTATTAGGTATGTATATATAAATATGTCTACTACAGGGCAAGAGTCAATTTGCATATAAATATACAATTTGTTATGTCTGGAATACGTCCAATCAGTGGTCAATCGGTTGGCTACGAAATATTGTCTCTCGAACATGAGCTACCTCTACATGCTGCCACGTAATACATCATAATACTACGTACATATATATAGTTGCTCTTGCTTTCCTACACTAGCTACAAGCCGAGAGAAAGTCTAGGCCTATGATATCCAGGAGAGCTGACTTTTATCAGATAACAACATGCACCTAAAACAATCAAAATGTAGTGAATTTGTTATCCAACATAATTCTAGGTAGTGTACCTAGTAAAGTACCAACTTATACATGTTTTGCGACAGTTGTCTAATTGTCGATATATGCCCGTCCTACCAGTGCGTCAAGATGTAGATAGAAGATTCGCCAGAGTTAAAATTCAAGGTTTCAAGATTTCAAGATGATCACAGCAGAGTATGCAGGTACATAGCATGAGCCTTCCAAAATCAGTAGATGGCTTGAGTGGGAAGGTACATCACGACCGGGACATAGTTGCCTATATATAGTAAATAAGAATTGGCCCACTCTACCCCTCCGACTGTGGCTTTATTAGAGTTGACTCGGCTGCGGATCGACAGAAATGACAGGTGGGTGACGGTGTGGACAGGTGAAGGAGGGGTTTGTCTGTTGCCGGGACAGAAGGACGTCAGGATAAATGCCCCATGTGCGTACGATACTGTATAAACTGTACGTGAAATGGCATAGTATATCACAGTATGACTCGCACATGGGGCATTTATCCTGACGTCCTTCTGCGGGAGCGGGTTGCACTGTCCACAATCGGGGTTGTTTAGCTTGCGGAAGCCGCCCAAAGTCTCAAAGCCCACTCTCGCCGGAGTATATACGTACTTGCATACTTGCATGCATATGATACGCACCCTCTACACCAATTGAAGGTTGAGTGTCTTTGCGTCATCACCGCCTTCAAAGATTCAGTACCAATATGGTCTTTGTCGTTCTAAAGGGCCTGAAGAGCGTCTTTCCTCCAACACCAGCTCGAGCTACATGAGTAAGTCAGTGAGTCCGCCAAGCCAGACTAGCTATAGCTTCGAAGCTACAGCCATTTGGACTCCTCTCAACTCCGTGATAAGGCGGGATACCGATACTACGAAGAACGACCTCGATTCGCCATCAGTCTTCGGCTCATCAAACACTTGATTCCTATTCGCGATGGATCCTAACGCAAATCATTCTAGGGTAGGCAGAGATTCTAAGGAAGCGAGTATCTCACCGCCGCCCCCTCAACGAACCGGCTCCGCTTCCAGCCTGCACAAGTCCGGCCATGTTATCAACCACAGCCATCGCTCAAGCTTCGCCGAGAACTTGAGGGGCCTCCCCCCGTCGCCGCGAAATCAGCGACATCCCTCCTTCACTCAAGCAGCTATCCAGGAGCTACTCAATCATCCACCGGCCCCTAGACAGCATAATCCTCGCTTCACCGGGAGGGATTGGCGTGATGTCGCAGTCGGGGAGCTTGTGTCCAAAGATGACGTTTCCTGGGTTGAAATGGATACCAGCGTTGAGGATGCTACAATGGTACTACACATCTCCAACCGCCAACATGGTTGAATCCGAACAATTCACCTCTAACTATATTTTTAGGCGCTCCTTAAGAATACGTCGAGCAATGTTGTCATCATCCGAGAGGACGCCAACACCTTCATCCCGGCCTCGACCTTCGATTTTAACGACCTGAACGCATACATCTTAGTCGTTGTTGGGTTGGCGCACCCGCCTGAGGATTTGGTTGAGTTATACGACATGGTGGCAAACAAAGCTCAGGCCCGAATCAGTATACCGCTCCGCGACGTTCAGCCAATATTCAAGAAAGAGTCCCTCATTACCTTGCAGGGAGATGAGGACCTAGCTAAGGCGATCGAAATTTTCGGCAGCGGTGTGCATCGAGTGCTTGTCACCAACCATGCCGGAGAAGTCGTGGGCATCTTAAGCCAGCTGAAGCTTCTAGAGTTCTTCTGGAACGAAGGCGTCAACTTTCGCGTCATCGATGATCTATACCCTAGACTTCTTCGCGACGTTGGCGTGGGATCGCAACAGATAATCGCCGTCAAGTACGTGGGCCCAGTCTCCCGCTACCGGTAATGGGATTACTTGCTAATAATCTCACAGTGCAGATAGCCCTCTGACAGAAGCCCTCAATCTTATGAACCAAGAGGGTCTGTCGAGTGTGGCTGTCGTCGACAACGGACTGAACGTTGTCGGCAACATTTCCACCGCAGACGTCAGGCTTCTTACTAATGCTACGAGTCTTCCGCTGCTGCAGAATTCGTGCATGCACTTCATATCGGTCATCTTGACGGAAAAAGGTGTCGAGAAAGGCAAGGACTCGTTTCCCGTGTTTTATGTAAACCCCTACTCGACGCTTGCCCATACTGTCGCCAAGCTCGTGGCTACCCAGTCGCATAGAATGTGGATAGTGGAATCGGCTTCTCCGTCGCCTTCCGCGCCAGGGACTCCTTCGCTAGGCCCCACAGTCTTCGTCCCGACTCCATCTTCTTCACAGACGTCTCTGACTGGGAGTCATTTCCCTTCGGTCCCACCGGCTTCTACACTTCCTGGGTCTCACTTGTCAGGGCGCCTCATTGGCGTTGTTACCTTGACGGATATCCTCAACTTGTTTGCAAGATCGACGGGACTCAACCCTGCAGATCCGAACGAACAGCGGGCAAGAAGGCGAAGGAGTTCTAGCAGTTCCGTTAGGCCCTCTATCGAGTCTTCTCGTGCCAGCCTGGACATTCGACGTTAGTGCGTTAAGATGCAGGTTCGTCAGGAAATTCGCAACTCTATCTAAGCCAAGGATTTGCTTGGTCTCTAAAAGAGGTATATCTGCTGCTACGTTGCTGCTTCTGGGTTTTCGTTTCCTCCGCAAGAGCAATAGAGAGGGAGGGACTTTAGTGTGTCGATCCCGTGTTGCTTTATTTCATAGCGCAATGATTCTTATGAGATATGTTGCTGGGAGTTAATGGCGCTTCTCAGCGTTTCCTCTTTGCAGGAAATCAAGGTCGGAGTCATTTGGAGCATATTCGAATATTATTAACTCGTACTTATTCCTCATGTTACACCTCAATAGTGAAACCAGATAATTACCTAGCCATATCGCACAGATGCCTATGAGTACTGCAGTTGAATATCGCGCCCTCACACCTCGACGAGTAGAGGAGAAGAGAAACAATCAGGCTCCCGTCCAGCCTCAATTTATTATACATCTTGCCTAACCATGGATGCTAACTGAACTTTAGAAGGTGTCCTCTACCGCCCGAACATGGATATAACGTACAGACCTTGCCATTCTGTATAGTCCCGCTCATCTTCACCCTCAACGTCCACCTAACTAGAAAGTCTCGCTTCTACATCATGGTTTCGGCTGCGTCAGGTCAGGTGGTCCGTACCGATTTCTGGCCAGAAAAGAAGACTACAGATGTATCTGTACGTAGTATTGAAGCGATGGGAAGTTTCTGATAAAGGATTCTCAGGTTGACATAACAATAATAATAATAGCCCTGGTAAAAGTCGGCTACTGAGTGTTCTCAATGACGTCTTACCCTAGGTGGTATAAGATTTCACAGCTGCCGATTATGTTAACGTAAAAAAAAACATTTCATATGTAGAGGTGAGTCCTGCTGGAATATTGCCGATGAGATGACACTTGGGAGTAAAAAGAATGAAAAGCAAAAAAGAAAAGTTTGCGTTACGACACGGCTAGGGATCGAACCTAGGCGGCCGAAGCCATGAGATGGCATAAATTCTTTGAATTCAAGTCTCACCCATTAACCACTCTGGCACCGTGTCTTATGAAAATTTGTTTGAAATTATTGCCTAAGTAGTGCATCTCAGGAGCTAGCCATTGATTGGCTTTGGAATAGAAAAGTGGGTAGATACAAGGATGTGGCTAAGGAGATGGAATCTCTCCACTAACACGATATACAAATTTCCATCGTCGAATGAGGTCCTTTATCCATGTGTCACATGCTACGTACATATGTGGTAGTCAATAGAGAGGTAGTCTTGCTCGTAGTGTATATTTCAGAAAATTGCATCCTCTTGAATCTTACGATCTATTTGATAGTTATGGAGGCTGGTGATCATTGGACGGCAAATTCAGAAAAGACGCCGATGGGCCTAGTGCTGCAAATTTATGCGGCAAGCAGTTAATAGCCTACTATGGCCTCTCATAGCGAGCAATATCAGTGATAGTTTTAAGTAGGCAGTGATCCATGTGTTCTTCATCATAATGTCTAGGTAGCACAGGCACCTAACCTAACTCCTAGTCGAACGCCCACGGCCTTAAGATGCATTCTGGTATCGTCCCCAAAAATTCCAGCAGGCAGACCCTTTTGGATCACACCCAAGGCACCTCTATCCGCTTCTATTCCTTCCCCGAGCCCCTCGACTTTTGCGCCTCAACTACTCTCTCTTGGTCGGCAGCGGAGAACAGAGTTGTGCCCTGCTGCAGGGATTTGATGAGCATAGGTACTGCGTCGCCTTTGAAGTCGTCGGCGCTACGAATCTTGTCTAGGTCTTCCGCGAATTCCTTGGTGCTTTGCTGGAGGTAGTAGGAGGTGAACTCCTGGGATATGGTGTCCCGGTTCGACATATCTGCTCTGCTTGATTTGCAAGGCGCCAATTTTCAAGGTGAGGACTTGAGTTCGATGATGTTGATATGGGCGTAGTAATTGTGTTTGCTTGCGGCGAAAAGAAGGGTGAGAGTGTGTTATTGAGCCGCCTATCAATGTCTGCTAAGATTACTGGAGATTTAACTGCCCACGACCCACCTAACCCAGATATGTACGGTACCTACATATACTCTGATAACTGAACTGCACCATCACTTCGTGGCTCTTGGGTTATTGCGACAGAGATATAGTGAGACAGGCGAAAGGCAATAATTTAACTGAGTAATCGGAATAGAATAGTATATCAATTCAACTGCGGAGCCAGTTACGTGGTCCGGGGTCGTTTAAAGTAATGCAACCGCTTGGAGTAGATGTGTTTCAGCTCCCCCGCCTCGCTTGCGTTTCAAAGGAGTCAGCCCATTGCGTCAGACAGCATCCCCCCTAAGCGTACCTAGCAACATATACATGGCTCATTTCAGATTCATGAATGTTCGCTACGAATGCTTACCAAGTGGCGTGAAGTGGTATTGAATACTGTAGTTGTGGTCATTCTTCTTGATTGATTCTTGTCTTTTGCGCAACAGAGACTTGGACATATCGGAAGCTGTTGGGCTACCCGTCGCTCCACAATTATCATATCAGCAAGATGGCGCCGCACGAAGGTCTAGTACATCTGAAAGAGTACGATTGGAGAGACAGCAATGTGGAAAATATCGGGTCAGATCTTGATCACAAGGTCAAGTACAATTCGGCAGCCACAGAACCCGCGTGGCAGGAAGTCGGTCGAGCTCCCGGTCTTCACATCTGGCGAATAGAGAATTTCGAGGTCGTCCCCTGGCCACAGGATCGATATGGCGACTTCCACGAGGGAGACAGCTACATAATATTGCACTCATACGAGGTGGGAAGCAGAGACGGAGAAGAGAAACTGGCCCACGATATCTTTTTCTGGCTCGGATGTAAGACGTCACAAGACGAGGCCGGAACAGCCGCTTACAAGACGGTTGAGTTGGATGAGTTCCTGCATGGCGTGGCTACGCAACACCGAGAACTCCAAAAAGAGCCTTCCGACGATTTCGTGGCATTGTTCTCTCGCATCCGCATTCTGTCTGGTGGCGTCCGCTCTGGCTTTACGCACGTCGAGACTGGAGAGGAACCTAAGGAGACGCTGATGTTGCTCAGGATCTTCAAGCATCCATCTGCCCGACGGGCTGACTCGGTCATGGTCTACGAGGTTGAACCTACTTGGCAGAGTCTCGATGAAAACGACGTGTTTGTATTAGAACGCAATGACAAGATTTGGGTCTGGCAGGGCAAAAACTGCAGTCCCATGGAAAAGGCCAAGGCCGCTCAAGTCGTTCACGATATGACAATTGTAAAACACGTCGACGTCGAGGTCTTGTCGCAAACCGAATCGAGATCGCGAACCGTGGTTTCCATGCTAGGTGGTGAAGACGCCGAGGGGCCCTTTAAAGCGCCACGACCAATCGCCTCGTCCAAGAATACCGACGCTCGTCGACGGCCTCGTAGGCTGTTCCGCCTATCAGATGCGTCCGGTCAGCTAAGGTTCGACTTGGTGAAGGAGGGCTCTGCGATTAACGGTTCAGATCTGGATAGCAATGATGTCTTCCTACTCGATACTGGTTCGACTATCTGGGTTTGGCAAGGTCTAGGAGCGAGTAAGGCAGAAAAGGCCATGTGGATTAAGGTGGCCGAATTATATCTCCGACAGCTCGGCGAAGAACATGACGACGGCAGAGCATATCTGAGTCCGATTTCTAAGGTAGTCGAGGGAAATGAGAGCGTCATGTTTGTCAGGGCCCTCGAGGCGTGATAACGAGCATTAGAGTCTCATTATATTATGATCATCCGGCTGTCATTTTCTTGTCTTTGGTCTTAGGGTCTGTGGTTTGTGTTTTCCTGTTGACCCTTTCTGACATGCAGCTTCGGCTCTCCGTCTCCATGCCAGGAAAGTAAATAGATAAAATTATACCTAGGTACCTATAGGTATGTACCTATGTAGCAAAAGAGATGTAAATTTGATTAGAGGGACAGCCAACCAACTCAGTGAGACTGGCCTAAAACCCCAGTTCATAAATGGATCAGTCTATTGTCTGTTTAAGTTGGAGTGCGACGTTAGGGGAAATTTTCCAGGTCGGGAGCTGGGCTGGGATGGGACGACTCTCAGGCGAACATCGAGAAAGTTACATCATCGGCTGCCCCACTAAGCTAGAAAGTGGCAGGCAGAACCTCGAAGACAATCGGCCGACTGAAATTGGTGATAACCATTTTGATACCATATCAAGACAATTCCATAGATACCTGTACCTAATCTTCTGAATACCCTCTCGCAATCTTATTTGCATTTACCCACCCATAGACCCATACTCCAGCCATCTCAGTCTTCTACTCTCACAATGACCACCTACAAGAGCACCCCGCTGTATGGAGGGGCTCTCATCGCAGACCTTCCAAGCAACTTCGCCGACGTGAGGTACGTCTACCTACAGTCTCTCCATTTGTCGCGTATATACTCCATCGATCAAATATAGACGACCCTAGTAAGGCGACTAACATGTGCAAATTTGTTCCCATACGCTAGTGCGATTAGGCAAGTCCCCGACAACGAAGAAGTATACATCGACAAGGACGGCTTCACGAGCATCATCTTCGACATCACCGAGCGCGTCGGCGGCCCGGGCTCCGGCCCCGAGATAGACGGTCGCGCCTTGACTACTCACCTGGAGGAGGTGGTGGGAGATGACCTCGACCGCGTCAAGGTCTGGAACACCACACCGACCGTGTTCTCGCGATTAGAGTGAGCATTGCTCTGCTACACCCCTTGGGCCGCCTCAACGTGACCAAAAACTAACACGTAAGGCATCGCAACTCGAACAGCGACGACATTCCCGCGTACACCCTGATCGCGACAGTTGCGCCGCCAAAGCGGGACTCAGCCTCTGCTTCGGCAAGCGACGATCGTCCAGCCACCAAGACCGACTTCACGGCCATCATCCTAACGCTGGTGCGGCTCGAGCGCGAGAAGACAGACTTGCTCATCACCATCAACGTCCCACACATAAAGGGCGAATATGACGAGGACGAAGTCGACCTTCAGCTCGGCAAACAGGGCCAGCTCATCGGCGACGCCGTCGACTACGCTTCTAAAATCTGGGAGACCTTCAAGGTTAAGGACTGGGGTTTATTCAATGAGATCTGAAAAGAGAGAGGAAATATTGAGTAATGGCACGGCCTTAGTAGACGATGATGTAGTTCCACGGGACTGGGATGGCGAGTAACCACATACGGCGATGGATCTAAGCGATGGGACTAAGTTTTGAGTGAAAGAAAGAGAAGGCTAGGGCGGGAGAAAGGGGATGATGCTCAAAGAAGATCTTGGGAAGCTAGGTGCATTTCTTTGTTTCTCTACTTTCCATTAGTCCGGGCCAATGGTTTGGCATTGAATTAGGAATGGATACCTGTGTTGGGTGGGCGTGAAGCTGGTACAATCGCCAAAGCAAAGTTGAGGAGACGGATCGCTTTATGTAGACTGGGTAGCATCTACCATCACGATTGACATCAGTCTTATTCCAGGCTCCTGTAGACTGACCATCTCATTAAGCTATCTGGGCTGTGAGACGACCGGCACTCTTAAGCAGCTCGTTTCTCACTAGTGCTATCGTAGGGTACCTATATAATAGAACCACAGTGCCTCCGATGGTCCAAGGGCTCAATACAATCTGCCGGACCCATATACACTTGTCCTCGCGTATTTACCAAAGCAGTCCCCATCGAATAGTTCAGCCCTATGAGAAGATATCGTAAGCGACGGCTTCTCGAGCCGCAGCTCTAACCACCTCCTCGTCCTCCGCATACTCATCGTCGTCAATCTGCAGAACCTCCACCGCAGTTCCCAACTCCTTCATCGTCTGTTCTCGCTTGCCTTCCCGCTTCTGCTGCGCCTCCTTCTGCGACCGCTGGAGCTCAGCCCACTTGGCCGACACGACCGCCATCCGGTCCTTAAACGGCATACCGGGCTTGTTCTGGGCCAGGGCCCTCATCTCCTCGCTCATGAACTCGTTCCACGCGCTCTTCTTGCGCGCCGTCGTCGCCGGACCCTCCTTTCCACCGCCCCCGCCCTCGCCGTTCCCGGGCGTAGCAGTAGCGGAGGCAGAGGCAGAGGCGGAGGCAGAACCGCCGCGCGGCGTGGGCTTGACTTGGATCAGCATGCCGCGACACCGGCCGCAGCGCTGACGCACCGGGTCCACGCTCTTCGAGTGCCGCTTAACCTCGCACGTGCAGTCGGCGCACTTCCAGATGTACTTGTAGTCTATGGCATAATTGTGCTTGGTCGTGACCACGATTCCCCGATCCGCGAACACCCTCCCGCACCGCTGGCCCCAGGCCTTGAACTCGGGGCCGTGCGCCGTCTTGGGCTTGCCGTTGAGCATGAAGACGGCCAGGTGGCAGAACTCGTGGGCGACGGTGTTGAGGAGGTCCGCCTCGTTGGAGAGCACCTTGCAGGCGAGCTCGATGCTCGCGTGGTGCTGCCGCTCCTCGCGCTTGCTGATCGTGGTGCCGTCCGCGTGCTTGGTCGTGTGGCTCAGCGTCTTGCACTTCCAGTGCGCGCGGCCGGCCGTCGTCTGCAGCGTCTTGGACCAGGTGATGCATAACCCGCCCGTGTCCTTGGTGAGCTGCCCCAGCTTCCCGTCGGTGATGCGCGCGTCGAGCTCCGCCAGGAAGTCCCGTGCGAGGCCCTCCTTGGCGGCGTCGAAGGCCTTGCGGGCGTCCCGCTTCTCGGGGCTCGTGCCGTACTTGCGCTTCGCCTCGGCCTTGAGGTCCTGCGCGCTCTGCTGCTTCGTCTTCTTCGGGCTGTCCGCGAGCTTCTTCTCCGGTGAGTGCTCGTCGATCCACGCGAAGTGCAACCCGGGTTCCCAGAACTCCTTATGCTCGGGCTTCCAGGGCGACATGGGGATCTTGGGGGTTTTGAGGGGGGACGCCGGGATCGTCTTTAGTGTCTTCTTGGGGGTTGTGGGCTCCAGTATGGGCTTCTTGCCCGCTTTGATGGAGCGCTCATCGGGCTCTGAGTCCTCATTGAAGCTAATGCCGCCGTCAGTTTTCTCTGGTTCTGGAGCCATGATGGCGGCTGATAGGAGATGTCTTTGCCTTGGCTTACATTTTGAGTTTCTGGAAAGCATCTTCCAGATTTCCAGGCTGAGATGCCTCTAGTGAGTCACCAGAGTTACCCTGCCCACGTTGCTTGGATGGCCGCTTGCTTGAGTCGCTGATGGTTGTTTGGGGCTGCTTGTTGCTGGATGCTGGTTTCTTTCGTGGAGCCTGAAACAGTGTTCTCTGTGGCTTCGCCCACTCGATAGTCGGACTTTTCGAGCGTCGCACCGGGTGCGGAAACGATGGTTCAGAATCCGAATTCCACGCGTCTGATTCCGATTCCGATTCCGATTCCGACAAAGAGACGAATTCGGAAACCTCTTCCTCACTTAATTCTAGAGTCTCCTTTAGTATGTCTGATTCTTCGCTAGATCCATCCGAAGGAATGGGGTTCCTGGTCGTCTGCTTGGAAATATGCGTCCCCTTCACGTTTCCAGCCTTTCCCTTCTCATTACTCTTTTGATTGTTCTTCTCCCTTGATGGCGGCTTCACATCTTTGCTAGCGGAACCTGCTTTACGAGCTTGTGCCGGCGTAAGTTCTGAAGTCCCTCTGGAGGAAGCGCTGGTCTCGGTGCTTGCCTCCCTCACACGCATACGAGAATTCCTAGGTTTTGGCACCTCACTGTCCTTTTCCTTGATGATTGTCGTACTATCCCATCGCTTCAACAGGGATCCATCCACAGTTTGGCTCGGGCCTAACTTCCGCCGTCGCAGAGGAGTCGCTTTCACAGCCGGCCCCTTCTTCACATCGTGCTCCGTCTGCGATACCAATTTCCCCTTCGTTGGCGGCGCATTTCCCTTGTCACCTCGACGGCTCTCCCCCTCTTGTTTTTCTTGCACTTTGTGTCGATATTGTCGGACAACCACGTCAACATCCGGGAATTCGTCCTCGCTGCTATCCCCCCATCCATCTAACATTTTTGCGATTTCTTCCTCCTTGAAGATATCATGCCGGGGCATTGCCAATAATCATGTAAATTCCGACGGCTAATCCATGTGTAAGAATGAACTAAGCTTGGACGGCTGAAGTTTGATCGATTGTGATTGCTACTGCAAATGGTTGCCAGGCAACGCGGGGCTGGGGCCTATCGATTAGGTAGTGCGCAGTACGTCTCATCTAGTGTACATGTCCACTATTTCTTAACCATACCTAGTGTAGAACTTTACGGCCAGAAGAAACTCAATTCGAGAATATTTATGGACCATCATTTTTATTGTCGAGGACGCAAGGGCTTGCTCCAGCCTCTTCTGATAATAATACTCTATTCCGTACTAAATGTGTGATCAATGACAATGGCTGTGTTTGATTCAAACGGCGCCCCAAGAAGGCAGCGCCGGATAAAAATGATATAATTTCTGTTTCAAGCTCTTTAACGGTCCTCGTTATCATTTATGCATAACAACAGTACTGAGCTAGGATCGTGATACCTACGAGCAGGGTCTGGCGTCTCATACTTGCAAATAAAACTGCCTCCCGCTACCACACCCAGGCAACTTCGTGACCGTTACAGCCATTGCATTGAATTCCTGGTCAACCTTGTCGATTATTCTGTTTGCGTGGCATTCACACTCTACGGATTTCGTGTAACGAAGGATTGCTTCATGGAGACGAATTGACGTATCAGAAGAAGCTGGTTAGATGAAGTTATGTCTCCAATGGGCGAATTCCGACTTCAAGGTATCAAGTTGACTGTATGGTGCTACTACGAAGGTGAGAGATACCTAGTAGTCTACCTATATATCTTCCATCTAGCTGTTGGATGGCATTAAAGGTACACATTTGTATGAGCTCTTGTTGCGAAGTATCTATATTGCGTTGCATGGAGTCTCTTAGCCATGGCATGGCAGATTCCGTGAGCCATCTAGTCTGTAACTCGCAACAGTTATTAGTCACAATAATTCGCAAAGCTATTGCAATGCCGGCTTCGAGAAACCAACCCATTCCGTAACAGGAGTCCATCGATCTTACCGGTCTGATTTGAGGTATGTATAGTAGGTAGGTTGTTGGTAGCGCCGGGCCCCGCCCAAACATGAAATTCGCGGTCCTGAGGAAGAATTAGGAGGCGCAGCCAATAGGATCTTAGTTTTGATGCTGCCTAGCCCCTGAAATTTGAAAGGTGAATCGGGCTACCATCCATCGCCGGATCTTCAGATTTGACCCACGCTAGGGAGCCCAGAATAGATTGTGGGCATTCGAGGCATTCGAGAACTGTGTGGGTTGACTTGAACCTCGCTACACATAGCTCATCCCACTGTCTACTTAGTGTATTACCAACAAGAAATTCCCTTCTTTACTGGGGTGTACCAGGCTCGTCCGCCATTTTCTGGCTCGCTCGGCCGATTTCATGCTGACAGAAAAAAAAAAAAACTTCTACATCCTTCTATATTGGAGACTGCATAGTAGTTCATACACACTCGATCAATCCTTTCGAGTCAGTGAACTCGCTAATATGCAGGAGTCTTATCTGCGAGAACTGTGAGTAATGTGAGTCTGATGCACCAGTTTCCTGCGAACCTTGCTATGTGGATAAGGGGAATACCAGAGCCCTGGGCTGCCTGTTCTGTGGCCTTAAAATCGACTCGCTCGCCCGCTAGGAACTAAAGGTCCTAACCATTGCGAACCAGACGCGTGGATGGGTTTTCACCGTGCATGTCTTGCTGCAGAATAGCAAATTACGACTATACATAATGTATGTACGTGTATAACACCGTTATGTATGTACTTCCGTACACGTAGCTAATCAGGATGTGTCGTCATCGAAAGCCATAAGCAGAAATCACGGCCGGTACCTGCATATAATGGGGCTGGTTCATTGCGAGTCGTTGAGAGGAGGTGTGGCACTTCTGGGTCTTCATTGGACGCCACCACAATCGATCACGCTCCACTGAGGCGATAGGACTATTTCGGTTAATGGGACGGAGTAAGGACTTGCCCGACATTTGCAGTATAGATTTTCAGTAGAGGCGCATTTGATACTCGCGTAAAGAGCAACCGAAATTGGTTAAAGCGTCACAGTCCCATCACGCTCTACATACCTGTCAGCCTGCGAAGGCTACTTGAAATGCCATCATCAATTCAGTGTTGGCACGTGTCCTGCATGCTACGTCGTAGCAGTCGCGCCTGGCCACCTTTCGCCATACCAACCGCATCGTATTCACAGCGTATAGCTTGGCAGCTCAGTTACTGGGCAGGGGAATGGGTGGCAAAAGGTTGGCTTAGCTGCTTTTGGTGGGTTACATTGCTTGCCGGGAAGCGCCAGTCGATAAGACAATACGAGGGAAACGCGATGTTGGGCTCGTGAAATATATATTGTATACAGCTCCTTCTCTTCGTGGATAATCATATGTTTGGCAGAGCTGCGACTGGAAAGTAAACTCTCGGTGCGTTGTGATTGACCACCTGAGCTGAACTGCGTCTTTTCGAATGCGGAGATTGAGTTAGCGTGAAACTTTCATCTCACTTACACGCGTACATAAAGTACGTGTAGTTCATGCGGCAGTACGTACATTTAGTGCATTAGTGTACTTGTAGGGATCTTAACACACCTACCTACATGTAGCTACTGAGTTATGAATAAATTGTGATGAACCTGACCTTCCTGCCATGTTCTTGAAAGTTGATCGACCGCACTGCCAGTGAATAGGTGAATCCGATCTGGGTTGATACTGACTGAGATTACTGAGATGGTTGGTTTTAACCGCTCCATTGCAAAGGGAGAGGCGCACGCTATTTCTAGGACAAGCACGGCATTAGCGTCGGATGTATCGCGTAAGTTTGGCTAGCCGATGGGAAGGGGAAGCAGAAAATAGAAGATGATGTAAACTTAGACTTACACCCACAGCCGAGCACATGGAATTAGGATCGAAATAACATCAGATGACTACCTTGGATGACATTTGACACTCTTACCTTAATGTGTGTAAGAACCTGCAATTAAGATTCCGTCAAGAAACCAGCAGCTAACATTAGGAAATGCGAAAGGTTTCCGAGTTCTCTCTTTCAGAATGCACCAGATGCGTACCTACGCTAATTATCAGTTGAATAAGCATGGGCTGGTATCCTGTCGCGGCCCTGGTCTAAATCACAGTCCATCCACACTGTACCTCCGTACTTATGTACGAAGAGCCTGGCAGGAAGAGGTCGGAAGAAATCCACTCTTGGTAACCCCTGTCCAAGACGGACCATTGTTGACCAATAGGGGCCGACTTCCACGACTGATGAATCAAAGACGACCTGTTTTGGCATTTGCCATCCCCACCAGCCCTACTCCCTCTTCCATGTCCTCCTTTAATACGCAGTATCATATGTATGTATAGAGCAGTTCGCTTCGCACAATTGATAGAGTGATACCTAGATAACCAATCGAAATAAGGAAACTCGACTGCAATGTCGGTCCACTCCTTAACAAACTCCGTACACAGCCACATCCCATGGTCCCTACATAGTATGTATCCTGTGTACCGAGGCCGTGGCGATGTTCCTATTTCAATCTCGATCGTGTCTTCTCTACATTGATGCACTGTGAACGTGGAAAGGAAAGGAGTTTCCTTATGTACTTAGGTACACAGCTAAAGTGGCGTAGTTGCTTCTTCTCGCCGGATGTGCCGGTGATGAAGGGAAGGAGCCACAGTACATTCCACCCGCAGCAGTAGCGCCTTGCACTGTATACTTGATTTCCTTAGGTACTGTAGTGCACTGTAAGCTGGATACTGTAGCACACCCTGGCTTAAGGGGCGATACTAACCACGGATACCGCAGACTGGGCTGGGCTAAGCTTTGCCCAATCCCCCCTGGCTCTTTTTCCTCCTTTCTGGCATTTTTCTTGATTCTCGATCCCAAGTTCCATGTTCCAATCCCTTTTCCCCCCTCTTCGCCCTTGACAAAACTTGTTTTACGCTCGCTTTCACCCATTGACTTTTTAATTCTCCTTTTCTCTTACCCTCCTTCTTCTGCTCATTTTCATAACCGTCTCGCCGCTTCGACTCTCTGGTGCGTGGATAACATCAGGGGAAATCGTGTGGATTTGAAGGTAAAAAGGGCAAAGAACCGAGAAAGAGTTCTACGGAGAGCAGCGTCCTTTCGTTACTTCCAGGTACCACTTGGCTGCCCCTTTTTGTTTTTCGCTCCCGCCCGTTTCAATCGTCCAACGCACGCTCGTTAAAACGGTCCGCAAAAGCGCAAACTCAAAAGAGCAGCAAGAGTACTCGGCTTCTTTTTTCGCTCGTCTAACGGATTTAACACAATCCATCGTCATTCGTTCGGAATCCAAAACTGCACATCACCTACGAGGCGTTGAGCCTTCGGAACTGACCGACTCCCCGCGGAACAAAAAGGAAGGAATTTGGAGGTGGAATTTGCCAAATTCGCCAATCAGACGCGTCACTTGGCCCATCCTACACGAGCCACCCTACCTGTCAGGGCCACGCCGAGCTAATTGTTGCACTAATTGGGCTCTACAATTAGTGCCTACCGGTCGCGTTGTCAGGAACCTTGGAAAGTCAACATTCACTTCTGCATTTCCAGATTCTGACACCTGCGCCATCCCGCGCAAGGGACCAACGCAAGCACAATTCGCACCCCCGATCCTTCCCCAGTCAACAAACAATCAAGTCCACAGCCACGACTTACTACCAACCCTGTCACAAAGAAAACTCCCTCTTGTGGCCGGCCACATTGACTCCCATATTACAAGTTAATAATATTAATCTCGACCAAACCTATTCACAATCGCTTTCTTTGGGCAGAGTCGCAAACCAGTCAACTCGACTAAGTCCCTAATGAGTGTCTGATCTGTAAGTTACAACTGCATATATATTCTAGAGATTTCAACTATTACCCATATTGGGTTTTTCCCCCCTCATAGCGCTAACATCATACAATCTCTGCAGACCTCTGTTGCATCTAGCCCCGAGTTGCCAAAATGTCGGGCTATCCAGGAGGTGGTCATCACGACTACAACAACAACGACGGCTACGGCCAGAACCACGATTCGTACTACCAAGACGAGCAGAACGGTCACTACTACGACAATAACGGGTACGATGCCCATGGCCAGCAGCAACACGGAAACGATGGCTACTATGACGAATCGTGAGTTCGCGCCTTGCGTTCAATTGAAGCTTTAGTGGACGACTGTTGACCAGATCTATAGTGGCTACTACAATGCCGACGCCAATAACCCTTATGCCGCAGAGGGCGGCTACTACGATAACCATGATAATTACCAACAAGGAGAATACTACGATGACGGCAATGGCGGCTATTATGACCACTATGGCCAGGGTGGCTATAATGGTAATGGACGTCGAGGCGATTCCGAGGAAGATTCCGAGACGTTTAGCGATTTCACCATGAGGTCCGACATGGCTCGTGCTACGGACATGGACTACTACGGTCGGGGCGACGAGAGATACAGTGGCTACAACGATCACGGTAGAGGATACCGACCCCCATCCTCTCAGGTATCATACGGTGGAAACCGCTCGTCTGGTGCTTCGACTCCTAACTACGGAATGGACTACGGAAATGTGCCTGGTGTTCAAAGATCTCGCGAGCCGTATCCAGCATGGACCTCCGATGCGCAGATTCCTTTGTCCAAGGAAGAAGTCGAAGACATCTTCTTGGACTTAACCAACAAGTTTGGTTTCCAGCGTGACAGCATGCGGAACATGTATGATCATCTCATGGTCCTACTGGATTCGAGAGCTTCTCGAATGACACCAAACCAAGCCCTGCTGTCCCTTCATGCTGACTACATCGGTGGTGATAATGCCAACTATCGGAAATGGTACTTCGCAGCTCATCTCGATTTGGATGACGCGGTTGGGTTCGCGAACATGGGCAAGAAGGCGCGCAAATCCAAGAAGAAGGCCAAGAGCAAGAAGGGCGACCAGCCCGAAGACCAGGTCCTTGAGGATCTCGAAGGCGATGACAGCTTGGAAGCGGCAGAGTTTCGGTGGAAGACCCGCATGAACCGCATGTCTCAACACGATCGAGTTCGCCAGATCGCTCTGTACCTTCTCTGCTGGGGTGAAGCGAACCAAGTCCGTTTCATGCCTGAGTGTCTCTGCTTCATTTTCAAGTGTGCAGATGACTACTTGAATTCCCCCGCCTGTCAAAACCTTGTGGAGCCCGTTGAAGAAGGCACCTTCTTGAACAATGTCATCACGCCTCTATACCAGTACTGCAGGGATCAAGGATACGAAATCTCTAATGGAGTTTATGTCCGTCGGGAACGCGATCACAATCAGATTATCGGTTATGATGATTGCAACCAGCTCTTCTGGTATCCTGAAGGTATCGAGCGAATTGTCCTCCAAGACAAGAGCAAGCTGGTCGATGTTCCCCCGGCGGAACGCTACCTGAAGCTGAAGGAGGTGAACTGGAAGAAGTGCTTCTTCAAAACCTACAAAGAGACCCGGTCTTGGTTCCACATGATTGTTAATTTCAATCGTATTTGGGTTATCCATTTGACCATGTTCTGGTTCTACACCGCTCACAACGTTCCGTCGCTACTAGTTGGTAAGGCCTACGAGCAGCAAGTGAACAACCAACCCCCAGCGTCTACGCAATGGTCAATTGTCGGTGCTGGAGGTGCTATTGCTTCCCTGATCCAGATCATAGCCACCTGCGCTGAGTGGGCCTATGTCCCACGACGTTGGGCGGGTGCTCAGCATCTTACCAAGCGATTGTTGTTCCTCATTGTGGTCTTCATCGTCAACCTCGGACCTAGTGTCTTTGTCTTCGGCTTCCCGGCTTACCAGGATCAGACGCCTGCATTGGCCTTGGGTATTGCTCAATTCTTCATTGCGGTGATCACGTTCATCTTCTTCTCCGTGATGCCTTTGGGTGGTCTCTTCGGTAGTTACCTGACGAAGAACTCACGCCGCTATGTGGCCAGCCAAACGTTTACCGCTAGTTGGCCGCATCTCAAGGGCAATGACAGAGCCTTGTCTTATTTCCTCTGGACCGCCGTTTTCGGTGCCAAATTCGGAGAATCATACCAATATCTGACTCTATCTATTCGCGATCCAATTCGTTATCTCCAGATTATGAATGTCGACTCTTGTCTGGGTGACGCTCAAATTGGAAACATTCTGTGTCGACATCAGCCAACGGTCGTCATGATTCTCATGATTCTGACTGACTTAATTCTGTTCTTCCTCGACACTTACATGTGGTATGTCCTTCTAAACGCCGTTTTCTCCATCGCCAGATCGTTCTATCTTGGATCTTCTATCATGACTCCTTGGCGCAACATCTACTCTCGACTTCCCAAGCGAATCTACTCGAAGATCCTGGCGACGACGGACATGGAAATCAAGTACAAGCCGAAGGTTTTGATTTCACAGATCTGGAATGCCATTGTGATTTCCATGTATCGTGAACACCTGTTGGCGATCGACCATGTCCAGAAGTTGTTGTACCACCAGGTTCCATCCGAGCAGGAAGGTAAGCGTACTCTCCGCGCGCCGACGTTCTTCGTGTCTCAGGAGGACCACTCGTTCAAGACGGAGTTCTTCCCCACCCATAGCGAAGCAGAACGTCGTATTTCTTTCTTCGCGCAGTCGCTGTCTACGCCTATCCCTGAGCCTCTGCCCGTCGATAACATGCCTACTTTCACTGTCATGATTCCTCACTATGGTGAGAAGATCCTCTTGACTCTCCGGGAAATCATTCGCGAAGATGAACCCTACTCCCGTGTCACGCAGCTTGAGTACCTTAAACAGCTTCACCCTCACGAATGGGACTGCTTTGTGAAGGACACCAAGATTCTTGCTGACGAGACTTCTCAATTCAACGGGGACGAGGAAAAATCTGAGAAGGACACCGCCAAGAGTAAGATCGATGATCTTCCCTTCTACTGCATTGGGTTCAAGTCTTCTGCTCCAGAATATACTCTCCGGACGCGAATTTGGGCATCTCTTCGCTCGCAGACTCTCTACCGTACTATCTCGGGTTTCATGAACTACAGCCGCGCCATCAAGTTACTGTACCGTGTCGAGAACCCTGAAGTTGTTCAAATGTTCGGCGGTAACTCCGAGAAGCTGGAGCGCGAGTTGGAAAGAATGGCCCGTCGCAAGTTCAAGCTTGTTGTGTCAATGCAACGTTACGCTAAGTTCAAGAAGGAGGAGATGGAGAATGCCGAATTCCTCCTCAGAGCGTATCCTGACCTACAGATTGCTTACCTTGACGAGGAACCTCCTGTGGCTGAAGGCGAAGAGCCGCGCATCTACTCGGCTTTGATCGATGGGCACTCTGAACTTATGGAGAACGGAATGCGACGACCGAAGTTCCGGATTCAGCTCTCTGGTAACCCCGTACTTGGTGATGGCAAATCGGACAACCAGAACCACGCTATCATTTTCTATAGGGGGGAGTATATCCAACTGATCGACGCCAACCAAGACAACTATCTGGAAGAATGCCTGAAGATCCGGTCGGTCTTGGCTGAGTTCGAGGAGATGAAGGTCGAAAACGTATCTCCATACACTCCCGGCGTGAAGAACGAGAGCCCGGCTCCCGTTGCTATCTTGGGTGCTCGTGAATACATCTTCTCCGAGAACATTGGTGTCCTTGGTGATGTTGCCGCTGGTAAGGAACAAACATTCGGTACACTGTTCGCGCGAACTCTGTCTCAGATTGGCGGCAAGCTCCATTATGGTCACCCGGATTTCCTCAACGGCATTTTCATGAACACTCGAGGTGGTGTCTCGAAGGCTCAGAAGGGTCTGCATTTGAACGAAGATATTTACGCTGGTATGAATGCTCTGCTTCGTGGTGGCCGTATCAAGCACTGCGAATACTACCAGTGTGGTAAGGGTCGTGATCTTGGTTTCGGCTCCATTCTCAACTTCACCACCAAGATCGGTACTGGTATGGGTGAACAGATGCTCTCTCGTGAATACTACTACCTCGGCACCCAACTCCCTCTCGACCGCTTCTTATCGTTCTACTATGCTCACGCCGGTTTCCACTTGAACAACATCTTCATCATGTTATCTGTCGAGATGTTCATGATCGTCCTCATCAATATTGGCTCCCTCCGAAACCAGACGATTGCTTGCGACTATAACCGAAACGTGCCAATTACGGATCCATTGTTTCCCACAGGGTGTGCCAACACAGACGCCCTTATGGATTGGATCTACATCTGTGTCATTTCCATCTTCGTTGTGTTCTTCCTGGCTTTCGTGCCTTTGATCGTGCAGGAGCTAACCGAGCGTGGTGTTCTGCGCGCTGCTACCCGATTGGCCAAGCAGTTCTGCTCTTTCTCGCCGTTCTTCGAAGTCTTCGTTTGTCAGATCTACGCAAACTCGGTTACTCAGGATCTGTCTTTCGGTGGCGCTCGCTACATCGGAACCGGTCGTGGCTTTGCCACTGCCCGTATCCCCTTCGGAGTTCTTTACTCGCGTTTCGCCGGTCCATCCATCTATTTTGGTGCCCGTCTACTAATGATGTTGCTCTTTGCGACGTTGACGGTTTGGCAGGCTGCGCTGGTGTACTTTTGGGTTTCGCTTCTGGCTCTCGTTATCTCGCCATTCCTTTACAACCCTCACCAGTTTGCGTGGAACGATTTCTTCATCGACTACCGTGATTACCTTCGCTGGCTGTCTCGTGGCAATTCTCTCAGTCACGCCTCATCGTGGATTTCGTTCTGCCGCCTCTCCCGTACAAGAATCACCGGTTACAAGCGAAAGGTTCTCGGTGACCCGTCTGGTAAGCTGTCTGCGGATGTGCCTCGTGCCGCCATCACCAATCTTCTCTTCGGCGAGATCATTGCTCCGCTCCTATTCGTCGTCGTAACGTTGATCCCGTACCTTTTCATCAATGCGCAAACCGGTGTCTCTGCGCACGATCCTGATGCCAAGCCAACTGCAGCGCTAATCCGTGTCGCTATTGTCGCCTTCGCGCCTATCGGCATCAATGCTGGCATGCTTGCTGGACTTTTCGGCATGGCCTGCTGTATGGGTCCGTTACTTAGTATGTGCTGCAAGAAGTTCGGCAGTGTCTTGGCCGCGATTGCCCATGCTGTCGCTGTTATCATGCTCCTCGTCCTTTTCGAGGTCATGTTCTTCCTTGAGGGTTTCGATTTCACGAAGACGCTTTTGGGCATGATCGCTGCGATAGCAGCGCAGCGATTTATCTTGAAGCTCATCATCTCGCTAGCACTTACTCGTGAGTTTAAGACGGACCAGTCCAACATCGCGTTCTGGACGGGCAAGTGGTACTCTATGGGTTGGCACTCAGTCTCCCAGCCGGCGCGTGAATATCTCTGCAAGATTACGGAGCTGAGCATGTTCGGCGCTGATTTCATCTTGGGTCACTTCCTGTTATTCTTGATGCTCCCGGTCATTCTTATCCCCAAGGTTGACACTCTGCATTCCATGATGCTCTTCTGGCTTCGACCAAGGTATGTCTATTTTCCACCTACACTAGTACTTCGTGCATAGTAGCTAATATCCTCTCCTAGTCGTCAAATCCGCCCTCCCATCTATTCGATGAAACAGTCGAAGCTCAGGAGGAGACGTGTTGTCCGATACGCCTGCTTGTACTTTGCTATGCTTGTTCTCTTCCTCGCCCTCATTGTTGGACCGGCCGTAGGAGGCAAGCAGATTGGACCCGCGTTGAACGGCACTCTGAAGTCACTCCCGCTTCCGTTGGCCCAGCCAGTCGGCCAGGACATTAACGACACTAGGAATCGTACGCAAACGGGAACAGGTATGCCAGGATACTCAGGCGCCGGTTTGGCATCCATGACCAAGACTGCGACGGCCGCTTCTACGCAGTCGACAGATGACAGCAGTAGTGACGATTCCAAGAAGTTCCGATTTGTCTAAGGGGCATCGGAAGAGGAAGTTGTACCATAGAGTAGAAGCTCCTGGTTACTGGACCAATTTGGAATTGGGGCCTAGACTAGGGTAATGTTAACAAAGTCTGTTTTGGGGTGCTGTGTATTGAATTGATTAACAAGATGGCGGCATGGCACATGGCATTTTTTTTATTCTTCCTAGAGTCAGGGGCATAAATATCTGCAGGCTTTTCTTTTCTGTCTCTGAAATGGAAACGAGATGGTGTTCAATAATGAATAGTTTCCCGTCTTATCTACTATGGCCGATGCTCAAACGTCGTAAGCATAGATTGCTTGCGAGTGAATGTAATACTGCTCTCAGTGGTACGCCTATTGTTAGATGCAGAGCAGAATAGCTAAATCTCATAATGCAGGAATTCATAACAAGAGGTACCTTGTCTAGCTCTCTTACAGCGTAGTAGTATTCTAGTTCGTGAAGTGAATTTGAGACTACGCCAGGAAGTTTTATTTAAATAAGATATGGCTTTGGAAATCGTCGTAACAACGCTCCATGGCTTCTAGTCTATTCTTTTTACTTGGTTATTGCTGTTTTGTGCTAGCATGCTGAGAAGCTGATAGCCCATTTTGTACGGGTAGGTATGGCAGCAGAAGACGGCACATAACGAGCGTATTGTAAATCCATAGATCTATAACTGGAAATCAGGATTATTTCAAGGCAAACCTCCTTTTGTCGACACCGAAATCGTATCTAGAAGCTATTTTTATCATAATACCTAGTCTCATTGAATCTTTACTGCATCCTTTCGTTATGAACGATTGCCCATAAAATATGGGGGCTTCCAATGTTAGTACTTCCGTACATTAGGCAGGTATTGTTCTTGGCTTTTTTCCAAGAGGCTCTTCTGCGTGCCGTACGGGAAGGATCAGTTGTGGCCAATCCGAGCCCGGGATGCGGGTTTCCTACTGATTTTGATTGGTTGTCGTGGGTGCAAGAGTCATGTCAAGCTTTTTCGCTGTACACAAGCGATTTTCAGAAAAAGGCAAGAGGTGAGCATTTGTTCTTCTTCCCTACGTATTATACCACGCTATCATGTGAAAGTCGCACAGCGGTTATGTGCTTTACCGAAATCTTTGCAAGTACATACATATTCCTCAACTGTCTTATCGGAAGTGCGGAAGACCGCGAGTGATTACCACCCCTCTGTACCAAAGTTGGGACTTCTAGTTTCTTACTAAAGGTTGCGGTTTTATGTGTCTTGTGGCTTGGCTCGCAAGCTCGCTTCCCAAGATCGACATTTGACTTTCACCGCTCAGGAACCGAAGGGATGGCGAAATACGGGTCTGAGCAGCAGGGCCGGTTCATGCAGCCTTGAAACAGAAAGCCAACTTAGGACAAGACTCCGACGCAATGTGCTTGGCTGTCGGCCGCTTGTGATGCGGCTGTTTGTTTCCCGCCGAGAGGCTTCGACGTCGGGCCTCCGCCGTGGCGGCTGGGCGGGTGGCAGGTTGGCAGACGACGCTAGACTGTTATCGTGCCCGTTGCCGCCACGGCTCTTGGCTTCACATCTTCATATCAGCGCAGAAATGACTCGACTTTTCGACCCGAGTGGGCCGCGGTGGGTATCGATGACGAAATGGGGGATGAAGATCTTCAGGACCCGGCCCATAATAAAAAGCTGAAGACAAAAAGAGATTTTGCCATCTTTGCGTCGACGGCTGCACTAAGCTGCCACTAGAGCCTTTTCCGGCTATCAGTCGAAAATGTCACTTTTCGACATTATCGTGACCCTCCTTGGCCCCCCCTAACGTAATCCAGCGCTATGTATGTTGGGGCACCGCGAAGACTCCACGGATTTCGGTGGACGGGGTGTGGACACCAATCTTAGGATTTTTATGGGTTTTAAGAGGAAACGCCTCAGGTGTTATGACGATATTCCCTCGGTCCTTGCTCGGTGGCATCCACCCGCAAGTAAGAAGCGTGCAGAGGTTGACGAGATAATGTGGGAAAGTGTGGGAAGTGTGGGAGGAGGACCCTTTTTTATGATTATCAGGAAATACGTAGGCGGCGTATGAAGACATGTAAGCACGACGTCGTAACGAAGCATAGAGGTATAAAGACGGAGTCTGTGGACCTGGACCCTGATTCAGTCCCCTTCAGCCTGGACCAACTTTTATTTCCCTCTTCCCCTACCTCTCCCGCATCTTTACCCCTTCTTCTCCTCTTCTCCAGATCTCTAGGTTTCTAGCTCGGTTCACCTGGTTTCTGACACTCCTCAGTTGAGTGAGCGCTAGATTGCTGGTCTACGACAACATGGGGCACAAGGACAACGCGCACGGCGCGCCGACGTTTTGGGGCAAGTCGGGCTCAACCCTTCAGAAGCTCATCACGGCCGTAGCGACGACGGATTTCCTGCTCTTCGGCTATGATCAGGGTGTCATGTCCGGTATCATTTCGGCCCCTGCCTTCACATCTGACTTCCCCGAAGTCAACGGGGACAGCACATACGAAGGCTTCGTGGTGTCCATATACGCTGTCGGCTGCTTCCTCGGTGCCTGCTTCATCCTCACTTTTGGTGACCATCTTGGCCGCCGCAGATCCATCTTCCTCGGTGCTACTATCATGATTATCGGTGTCATCATCCAGATCACTTCAATGCCCGATGGCTCAGGTGGTGGGGCTACCGCTCAGTTCATCATCGGAAGATGCATCACTGGTATAGGGAACGGTATCAACACGTCGACGGTTCCGACTTATCAAGCAGAGTATGTAACCATTCTATCATCTTACCTTCCACCTCACCTTTCGATTGTCACTTGAGAACGTATTCCACTAACTTAGAACCTACAGATGTTCCCACTCGCACAACCGTGGCAAACTAATCTGCATCGAGGGCGGTAACGTGGCCATCGGAACTTTGATTGCTTACTGGATCGACTACGGATGCACGTATGGACCTCACGCTTTCGTCTGGCGCTTTCCCATTGCCTTCCAGTGCGTGTTCGCTCTCGTTGTCATCTGCCTTATGACACAGCTGCCGGAATCCCCTAGATGGCTCTTGACCAAGGACCGCACAGAAGAGGCCGCTACTGTGCTGGCAGCCCTCCATGGAGAGCGCCGTGACGACCCCGCCGTACAGTCCCAGATGGCTGTCATCACCGATGCGATCCGTGCCTCCGGCCACGCTGGCGGTGTTACCCGTATCTCGGATTTATTCACCGGAGGCCCGACCCAGCATTTCCGCCGCTTGGTATTAGGTGCCAGTTCGCAAATGATGCAGCAGCTAAGCGGTTGCAACGCTGTCATTTACTACTTTCCCATCTTGTTCCAAACCTCGATCGGCACTTCGCACAACCTAGCTTTGCTGCTGGGTGGTGTGAACATGGTCATTTATTCCATCTTCGCCACGACTTCATGGTTTGCCGTTGAGAGAATTGGACGACGAAAGTTATATCTGATCGGCACCGTTGGACAATGTCTATCTATGGTTCTTACGTTCGGGGCGCTGATCCCTGGAACCGAGGAAGCGGCCAAGGGAGCTGCTGTTGGTCTTTTCGTAAGTTATCCCCGTTTCATCTCGCCAGCAGCTTTTTCTCGGACAAAATGTCTAACTCGTCATAGACATACATTGCTTTCTTCGGCGCAACCTGGCTTCCTCTGCCGTGGTTGTACCCAGCCGAGATCAACCCGATCAAGACGCGTGCTAAGGCCAACGCGACGTCGACCGTGTCCAACTGGCTCTGGAACTTCTTCATCGTCATGATCACTCCCGTACTGCTAAGCAACACGGGCCAGAGCGGCTGGGGCACATACCTCTTCTTCGCGGCTCTCAACGCTATGTTCTTCCCCGTAATCTACTTCCTGTACCCGGAGACCGCAGGCCGTACCTTGGAAGAGATCGACGTCATCTTCGCCAAGGGATACGCCGAGAAGATCAGCTACGTCAAGGCTGCTCAAGAGCTGCCTCGTCTGACTGCGGCTGAGGTCCAGCAAAAGGCTCGCGAGTACGGGTTCAGTCTTTCTGATGAGGAGGCTACTGTCAGCATGCATGAGAAAGCCGAGGGTGTCCTGTCGACGCCTCCTTCTGATTAAGATGTAGGATATGAGCTGTGAGGTGGCTAGATCGTGCTACGGATCGCGATCGCCATCGTGTTTTATCGTTCAATAGGCTCGCCTCTGGTCGAGCTTACGACAAATGCCATGATGTTGTTGAAGTTGGCGTTACAAGCGCGGCTAAGGAGTCAGTTCATCAACTGACAGGGTACCCTTGGTGATATCCTTCTTTTTTTTCTTTGAAGACGAGTCCGCGGCGGCTCCTTATGTTTGGATTTTACTGGAATGATGAGGTGGGCTTAATTGTTCTTTCGTCTTTTTACATGGGTTCATCGAGATATACCCTCAGGTCGGCGAGACCTGAACAAGTTGGATAGACTGGTTCACAACTCTATGTCGCGTTAGAGATGAGCATTTTAGATCTATGTCTGTATTAGAGATATAAGCATAGACGGGCGAGTACCTCATGAGCATTCGATAGAGCATGAATATCAATTGATGGCATAGCATGAGTTATTGTTCCTTTGAGTGATATCGCGTGTTGTTCGTAGTTCTAGGCCAATTGGAGGAGATGGCCACGGTTGATATGTTGCCTATACCCCCAGTTCGTACATGGATGTAACCTCATCTGCACAGTGATAGGTGATTCTCTTCTGCCGATCCTACGGCGGCTCGGTAAAGGCAGAACCTGTTATCAGATCACAAGCTATGACGATATCAACGTTGTTAGTAACTTATCTTTACTGAGGGTCAGCGAGCATGCCAATGCCTTGACTAAAGGAGACAGAAACATTTGTTTGCCTCACACTAAATCCAAATGAACCGCCATAACCTGGTGTTTTCCCTTATTTCGGTCTTCAACTGGCGCACTGCGGCACGTCTAAATCCATAGGAAAAGCTCTTGGTTTCCCACAGCTGAACCAACCATGGGCAGTGAAGTGGCAGCAGGGTTTCCTCATGTATGGCGTACGACACTTCTATTCGTGTTTCTGTCGGTCTTTGCACAGTCCATCCAAGCTCAAGGCCCGAACCCAACCACTGTCTCTATTTTCCTGCCCGGCTACAATGCGACACAATGGTCCTGGTTACGAGGCAGTATAGTCTCCAGTGTATGTCCTGTATATATTCTTGTATATTGTCTTGCAGCCCAAGCATCACTCCGTATTCGCTTATCTCGTGGCACTACTTATTCAGCTCTACGGGCTCGAGTTTTGTTCACATGGATTGGCTTACTGAACTTAACCCCTTCTGCGGGATAACGATTTCTAGAACGATGTCGAGACCACGTACACAATCTTCTGCGCGTCGGTGACGAGCGGCTGCCAAATCGGTGGCGGCACACTACTTCCGTTCGTCTTTGCCGAGGGCCCTTCTACTATGCACTTTGAACGCACCGTCGAGTCTACGATGTAAGTTGTGCCGTAGTCTCATCCATCCCCCTTGCCCCTCACCCTCACCCTCATCCTCCGCCCATCACCGCTCATCAACAGCCCCCCCTGCCCACTAACTGACCAACACCGCCCTAACGACTCCCCAGCTCCGCAACATCAGCCTGCGCCCTCTCCGGCACTACAGCAGCAACATGCCACGGCACCATCTCCCTAGGCGCCGTCGCCATCGGGCCCACCACCGGCCCTACGGCGGAGTCCACGCCCCCCTTCACGCTGGCGGGCAGCGATATCGCGCGCCTGTGGGGCGTGCTCACCCTCGACGAGCCGCCGCTTACGAGCGTTGATTCGAGCGGGAGCCGTACTTACACGTACTATCCCTCTCAGGCTACGGGGTTGCTGGAGCCGGGGTTTTCTAGTGTCGGGAGCGCGGTGGGGACGGGGGGTGGGGTTGGAAGTGGAAGCGCGGGTGCGACGGCCACGGTGACGGAAACGGAGACGGGCGGAACTGGTGCTGCGACTGAGCATGCTTCTGGGGGACGGAGCGGCGCGGGGAGGTTGGGGGTAGGAGGAGAGGGGTGGGCTTGGGGTGGGAAGAGTGCGGTTGCTGTGAGTTTGGTGTTGGCGGGTTTGATTTCCGGTTTGTTCTGGTGAGGATATCCTGTGTGCGGGAAGGTTGTATGAGTAGAGGGCTGGCTGCGCGAATAAGGGAGAATCCGCGTCATTGCCGAACTATCCAATATGGATAGGCCGATGAGGATTTCTGGCCATTGGGATGGATAGATGAGCTGTTGGAATCAGCTGCTTTGATTGAGCTTATGGGCCATACGGTGATATCATGTTCTGATACCGCAAGGTTGATGGAATACTCAACCCGGGGTTCTCTATTTCATTCAACTCACCTTCTTCCATTCTATATGTATTTCGAATTGCGTGTGCTTGCACAGCGTATGCTGATTTCTGGCGAAATGCTTACCTAAATCGCAGCGAGATAATGAACTATATGAGTCCGTATCTCGCCTCTCCACACAGACGGATTACGCCTCCTGAGGGGGAGACCGTTGCAAGCCATTTCTGATTTCGCCAGATCCTTCTCAGTAAACTCGGATACCAGTCCTATAGGATCGGACGAATATCAGAGTCCACCATGCTAAATGTCGAGTGATTTTTACCAGCATCTGGAGACTACGAAGACAGAACCGACACGATTGCAGCCTCTATGTACCTAGATCCTAGAAACACCGCGAGTGTTATCATTAAATTCAGGTAAATTAAAATGGCAGGTGGTGCAGCATATAGGGCGGCCTCAGTTTTGACGCGACGCTAGCGGGCCCCTGTACTGTGCCTGGACCGTGTCATCCGGGGACGAACCAGAAAGCAGCTAATTTGGACCCTTTTCCATTTCGGCGATCGTCGCAGCCCTTTCCCCTACAATGTCGTCCCACGCCCAAATTCTTTAGCAATCCCCTAGGAAATTCCATGCTAGACTGCTATACACCTTCAAAGTGGAATCCTCAATGTCTCTTATTTGAAAGTCGCTAGAGAATTGAACAGATCAGAGATGGACCTTCACGAAGCCCAAGCCTACCTGCAGGCCTCACTTCACGAAGTAACCCACGCCTTCCACAAAGTCCCCGGAAGTGCCGTCTTGATACGATACATCCAGTCGAGCTACCAGAATGACCCGGTTCGATCCGCTATAGAACTCATTCTCGTTATATTCTTTGTTCGATACCTCCTCTCGCCCTCCTATCCTACCCACGGTCCCAATTACGTGAAGCTGCGTGAAGATGAGATCGACGAGCTCGTCAAGGAATGGGAGCCCGAACCTCTCGTCGCTCCCCAGACACCCCTCGAAGAAGCCGAAGCCGAGAGGCAGCCTGTCATTGTCGGGTAAGAATTAAGTTTGAATGTTTTGAGCAGTGGTTGCTGATAGTTTCGGGATAGGCCGACCGGTCCGAAGGTCAAGCTTTCTAACGGCAAGACTGTTACCAACTTAGCCTCCTATAACTTCTACAACTTTAACGCGAGCGACTCCATTAAGGACAAGGCAATTCAGACACTACGCACCTACGGAGTTGGCCCCTGTGGCCCGCCTCAGTTCTACGGCACCCAGGACGTCCACATGCAAACCGAACATGACATTGCCGTCTTCCTTGGTGTCCAGAACAGCATTGTCTATTCTCACGCCTTCTCGACCATCTCGAGTGTCATCCCGACCTTCTGCAAGCGAGGAGATGTCATCGTTGCCGATAAGCTGGTCAACTACTCGATTCGCAAAGGACTAGAGGCTTCCCGAAGCAACATTAGATGGTACGAACACAACGATATGGAAGACCTAGAGCGAGTCATGAAGAAAGTGGCCGAGGAGCAGGCAAAGAAGAAGATTCTGACTAGAAGGTTTATTGTCACGGAGGGACTCTTTGAGATGGTTGGCGATTGTGCCAACCTTCCTAAACTTGTAAGCACTTTCTCGTCGATATAGGCTTGATTTCTGTTGCATCGCTCGACTGACGAAATACGAATTTTCCAGGTGGAATTGAAGGAAAAGTACAAGTTCCGCATCGCCCTTGACGAGACATGGTCGTTTGGTGTGCTTGGTCGCAACGGAAAGGGGCTCACAGAGGCCCAGAATGTGGACTCGGAAGCCGTGGATATGATTATTGGATCTCTTGCAGGACCCCTCTGTGCCCAAGGTGGATTCTGTGCCGGTTCGAATGATGTCGTGAGGCACCAGCGTATCAATGCCGCATCGTACACCTACTCGGCTGCATTGCCTGCCATGGCTGCCGTTACTGCTTCCGAGACTCTTCAGATGCTGACTTGCAACCCTGACATCCTGCTCCAATGCCGAGAGAACATTCGAGCTATGAGGGCGCAACTGGATCCCCGAAGCGACTGGGTACAGTGCACGAGCGACCCTGAAAACCCCGTCATGCTGCTAGTATTCAAGCCCGAGGTAGTCTCATCAAGACGACTGAGCGATGAAGACCAAGAGCGACTATTCCTCGACATTACGGATGAGGTAAGTGATTGAGATGATATCCTGCTGCTGAATGTGTTTGGCTTACAGGTGTGTAGTGCCTTGCGAATGGAGTGCTCATAACGCGGCTGAAGAGTCAGCCGATGATCGGCAGCATCGGAACCAAGGACATAAACATCAAGCCGGCTCTCAAGGTTTGCATCACGTCCGGGTTGTCTAAGAAGGAGATCGAGAAGGCTGGTGTGACGATTCGACACGCCATCACCAAGATTATGACTAGGAAGCCAAATAAGCAATCGTCACTGGCTGCTTAGGAATCATTCAGCTTCTCGTAGTCTTATCCGCTATCCTACGTCACTTACGATACAGGACGGTACGAAGACGTTTTCTGTTCATGTGTAAAGGCTATAGATCACGAGGCCCTACGATAATGTGGATGGGTGCTTGGGGGGCCGTATGAATTAGGCTGTTCATGGTTGTATACAGGACAGAAAAGAGGCAGGCCGCCCAGATCAGATTATAGACACAAATACTAATCGCTAATTCGCTCTAATGGAGCTTCCATGATACGCCATTGCGCCTTCCAGAGAGAATTTACGGTGGAGTTGTTTGTTTGGCTTCTTTCGCGTGTTTGTCCTGCCTGCCTGGATGGAGGTGGCCTTGTCCCAAGGTACCTGCCTAGCCTACCTTTGATCTGTGCCTTCCTCCAAGTATCAGAGATCTGAAACATGTTCATGCCTCGTCGCTTTTGATCCCAAGGTGTGCGTGGGTCCTATATTCTCCAGCGTTCTTGCCCTGACTTTGTAGTTTGCTCATCGAGCCTGAAGCCGCACAACGTACACCGCCCCAACAGCTTTCCCCTCCAACAATTCGTCATTGCCATTCTTTACAGTACCTACATGTAGGTCACGCTCTTTTGCAATCAACAATTCGGTTCATCAATGGCTGTGGACGCTCGGAGTCAAGTGGTCTAGTTCCCGTGGACTTCATCGATTGTCACAAGACAATCGCCAACATCGACATCGATACCAACATCCATCCACTTGGAAACAAAGCAAGATAACACCTGGTAACCTGGTAAGTAGCCCTTTCTCGAGTTTCAATTGTCTCGAGTTTAATGGTGTCCTCAATGCCCCCTCCCTCATTGTGACCTTTGATATTTCCTCCCTTTACAACGCCATCATTCCTTCACCACAATCCCTTGAGACCACTCAGGAACGCGCGTTCCACCGTGTCTATTGTTTTGCCCCTTTCCTTCTCGGTGCTGGGGCAACTACCGCCGCAGTGCAGTAAGTTCAACATCATTGGCAACCTTCCCTACATTGGATCTCGACCCTCGAGTCTAGAACTTCAATATTCTTCCCTGGTATACTCTTTACCCCCAAACATCACTTCACATTTCACTCCTTTGTCTCCTTTTGTCCTTCCTGTAACCCTTGTAACTTACTGGTGAACACCTATTGACGGCCTTTGCCAGTTCTATTCACTCATTCAGGTCCCCTTTTGTCTCCATTCTCGTCACTCGTTCGCCTAGTTGTTCATTCGTACGTTCGTTCGTCTATTCGAGTCAATCGTTGCTTTACTAACAACCTAGGACGCTCATTACTTGTCTTCTTCGATTCTGCGATTTTCCTATTACTGACATACTCGTCGTCATTTTGACGCGTCGACACAATGAGATTCACCACGGTTTCTCTTACTCTCCTGTCCCTCCTTCACCTGTCGGCGGGACAGCCACGTAAGTAAACGCCCAAAAGCATCCTTACTCGGTGATCTCAACTAATGTGAAATTAGACCAACACCGTGCCCACCGGCACCCCATCCCGAAAAGGGACAAGATCACGGTGACCGATACCTCGCGCACCACAACGACTGAATTCCCCGAGGTCGTCGTCTATGTAGACCAACACAACAGGCCCCTCCGTACTGCTACTGAGACAGTTGTCTACGTTCCCGCGTCGGTAGAGACCCCTAAGGTGCCTGTTCCCATGACAACAACGACAGTCTTCGCTCCTGCCCCGTCTTCTAAAGACGTGCCAGCTCATCACTCCGGATCATCTGCCGCACTTTCATCGAACTCGTCAACATTCAAGCATGTCTCGACTTTTGAACCGATCCCAACTCCGCTCCCGTCCAAGTCGTCTCGGACTAGTTCGCACCCGTCCACGTCCACGTCCACGTCCTCTATCCCCTCTCCCCCTCCCTCGCCTCCGACTTCCGGCGGCCGCGCTCTTCACGGCGTTACTTATTCTCCCTACAAGGGCGCTGGAGGCTGCAAATCTGCAGACGACGTTGCGAGGGACTTTGCGCTGGTAGCTAACGATTACGGCGTCATTCGTCTGTACGGTGTCGATTGCGACCAGGTCGCAACCGCGTATGCGGCCGCCAAGAAGCACGGCAACAAACTCTTCTTGGGCATCTTCGACATTCACTCGGTAGAGCAAGCCGTGTCTACTATGGCTGCTGGCGTCAACAATGACTGGAGTATCGTTGACACTGTCTCGGTTGGCAATGAACTGGTTAACAACGGTGGAGCAACAGTGAGTCAGTCGCTCGCCGCATTGAGCCAGGCACGCACTGCGCTAAGAGCCGCTGGGTATCAAGGCCCTGTTGTCATCGTCGATACATTCGTCGCTATGCAGGCCCATCCCGAACTCTGCGACCAGTCGGACTACTGTGCCGCTAATATCCACCCCTTCTTCGATGCGAACACGGCTGCTCCTCAAGCAGGCCCGTTTGTGACTTCCATAGTTGAGAAGATTCGCAGCAAGCTAGCTGACAAGAGCAAGCGCATCGTGGTTACAGAGACGGGCTGGCCCTGGAAAGGCAAGGCGAATGGCGCTGCTGTGCCTGGCATGGACCAGCAGAGCATCGCGCTATCGTCCATCAAGAGCGAGTATACGAACAATCCAACCGATGTTATCCTCTTCACCGCCTTCAATGATATGTGGAAGAAGCCCGCGGCTTCCACATTCATGGCGGAGCAGTTCTGGGGTATGGGTGGACGATATTCACCGGTTGATGAGTAGACGCAGCCGCTGGAGTCGGTGCGTGACGATGGAATGGATCGGTAACTGACACGAATTAACGAGGTTAGGAATATGCATGGAAATGGCAAAAAATTGGTTGGGAGATGATGATTGCCATGGTGAAAGGGGAGCCGAGTTAGCTGGCTAAAGGTAGCCCCTGGCTGGAGATGCGATGTGTACGATGTTGGCGGGTAGCCTTCCTATTCTCTGTGAATAAATTGCGACGCTGCATTTTCTCACACTACGAGAAGTCGAGAAGTCACTCACGCGTGAACTCACTTTGTGAGCTTGTGATGTGTCTAGTTTCTAGTTCGCAATGAATGCGAATGTGTTAAGAAAATTCAAAGAGAGTCTGAGGATCTAAAGGGTCTCGAGCAAGGGTGAAAGTGAATATCTACCTACCTAAGGTGTAGAGGCTGGGATAAGTCATTTTTATTGACCACTTCAAATACATGTAGTGGTAGCTGTCTCCCGTCCTTCCTCCCCTTTTCCCACCCATACCCATGGACTCTGAGTAGTTGGAACTTCTCACTTACCACGGGATTTTAACGATAACCGAACAAATTCGTTCCAAAGCTCAATAACTCCCTCCTGATTCATCTTCTCTGAGGTACACCCCAGCCAATTAAGAAAGTTGAAACTCGCCCAGGGGAGCACTACACGAAGATAAGTGTAGGTAGGTAGTTACAGCTCAGATAATTGAATTCGATTAAACTATACTGCGAATACGGTTTCTATTCACATGAAATGGCTCAAAGCTCCGATTCATGCGAGATTGGCACTCAAGCGCGTCGTTGAGCCTTGTCCGGGCCATCAGGAGGGCATCCGTACCAGAAAACAATGCTGTCGGTGTTGTGGCAGCACCACGGAAGTGCGTAGATGAGTGTCGACCTCCATAGTGGGAAACCTAACTCCCCCAGATCCGCCTCTGCAGCCGCTCGGAAGACTCGGCGAGAGTTTTGCACGCGCTGCCCAACTCCCAAAAAGCGTCGCTGATCTTGCGCAGGTCGGCTATGAGGACGTAGAAATCCTCCTCGGCGAGTTCTTCTTGTCGAGCCTCGAGGCTACTCTCAAAATTAGCTTGGGCGCCTGATACTCAATCGGCGGCGTGGTGTTATTTCTCGGGCCCGCTTACCAGTCTGAGATCGCGGTGTGCAGACGGCAGAGAGTCTCGTGCATTCTCTCGAACCGCTCATGCTGGCCCTCCAGGCGCTCGAGCGCGGCAAGCTGGGAGGGGGTGATTTCTGGTGTGTTTGCCGGCTCTAGCCAGCAGGTGCTCTCGTCGTCCTCCTCAAAGCTCCTGATGATTATCAGCTGTTAAATTGAGAATAGAGGGTGTTGTGAGGGTAGCAGTATGGTACTTTGGATGATTTTGGTATGGCCCATGGGTGGGAGAAGCGGAAGTGAGGGCGAAAATGCGACTTACCAGTGATCTGATGACTGTGCCATCCTGAGGAACAGTGAAGATACGGCCTGAGAGCGAGTACGTCTGTTTCGAGGTGAGGTGAAATTCCAACGCTGCTGTTGCCTTTCGGAGGATACGTGTGGAATGATAGAGTATGGCTCCAGGCGTGCCGTGTTATAGTGATCATAGACTTCAAAAGCGGTCTCACAAGAACGCAGGGCGACAACGCTGATTGATGGTGGACGAGAGAATGTTTGACATGCCAATGAGATTACAAAAGCTTCTGAAGGTCTGTAATTTAACTTTGAATCGCGTACGAGGAGAGTTTCACCTTCTATCGCTACATAGCAGTTGCTCTTTCCATTCCCTAGGTAAAAGTACCTATATGTAGGTGCAGCGCAGTAGAAGCCCTTTTACTTTGTCTGACGTCAACCCACAGACCTGTTCGGCAACCACCACTGTTATTTATACGCTTTATATAATAGATGTTAGCTATGAGATAGGGATGAAAGGGGGCATTGGGCGGCAGAGGAAAAAATATGGAGTGAAGGACAGATTCTCAAGATCGCTCGGTGGGCTAATATCGCCAACCCGACGATGAGTTTGTGGAAGACTGGTCTTCTTCTATGGGTTAGATTTGCCGCTTTAAGGCTGATGCTCAACACTGAGCGGTTTCTCGTGAAGCCCCTTAGATGTCTTCATTTGTTTCCCCCGCAAGATGGCGGAACTTAACGTCTGAACCAAAGAATTTCTAGTCCATTTCCTATACTATCCCTTTCTTGAACGAATTGGTTACTGTGTAGACTCGGTAAACATGGCGAGTTCATCACAAGTCGTGGAAAATGGCCCTATAAGGTAGGTAAGCCTGGGGGTTCCGGGTCGTCGAACCCCAGTTTACATAGTTGGAATTAAAATTAAGTCTTAATCGGGGTTACCAAGTACGATGGCTTTAAACTTGAGTCGCTTCGAACATAAGCCGCTGGCTAGGACTCTGGCATACCTTGCTTGGTAGCAGGTTGCAAGTAGTATCCGGGTAGCGCCAGGAAAGCCGTCATTGCAAATTCTAAGAGTCTACGTGGTTGGAATCTTCATGGGTGCATTTCTTTTCTATTTTATCTATATCCGAACACATGAGCCTGGTGTAAACCATGAGTGAGAAAACGCAACAATGAATACGCCATGGAACAGCTTCAAGTAAATCATCGCGGCATATGCTGCGAGTAGCTGCAGCTGAATATCCCTTGTTTAGTTTGGCTCAGCATGGCCAGATCTGGTATCATCATTAGAACCAATCCCTTTCGCGAAAGGCCTCCTCAATTTGCTCCCGTGTAGGTATCTCGAGTGTCTCATCATCTCGCCGTTGGAGACGTTTAATCACGGCGCCCGAGCTTTCTATTTTAACCTTGGCTTTTCTGCGTAGGAGAAGATCGATAGCGGAACTCGTAGCCACTAGCTCCCACACATGGTAGTCCCTCCTTTGTCCGGGTCGTCATGATCTGGGTTGGATAATTTGGGCGGTATGTTGAATTTGTCAAGTACTCGGAGGGGGGAGAGAATAGGCGGCTGCGAGCCACGGGACTTGTTATTTCCAAGCAAGTTTCTTCTGAGTGTTTCTGGGTAAAGGGTGTGGGTTTCCCGTAAAGATACGAGGTCATATAAGAACTTCGGGTTCCATTTAAGATAGAGAACGTATCAGGCCGTAGGGGACTAGTATCCGCCCTTATCAGACAGAGACCAGATTGGGATATTCATTCAAATGGAAGGAAGGTGTCTTGCTGATGAGATTGATTGACACCAAGCCCTTCGACGGGGGGCGTCTATGCCGCGGATGAACTCGTTTCTATGACCACTTACTTAGAGACGAGAGACAAATAGGAACTAAAGCGACATGTGGTATGTGAGCATAAGATTACCTAGAAGACCATAATGATGATGTAGTAGATGGCCTCGGGGATATCAGAATATTCGAGGCCATTAAGCTGCGGCATAGAGAGTGTGGATAGTGGAAGTGAGAGCATTTGATGATGGTGGGAGTAGTTTATGCTATAGATGCCGAACGATTCCTACCTCTGCCTCCCTACTTGGCTCTTAGTCGCTTAAATCCTCAGAATAGGCGTGATATATACACTAAGATATCTTGGTATACCCTTAGGACGAGGAAAGGAGCAATTTCGAAGTGTCCGGCTTTACACTTTCTATAGATCTCCTGATAGGTTTGCCGAGAGCTCCTCACGCAATAAGACCATCTATATCACTTATGCGAGTTTATAGAAAGTCTTTAACATAATTATGCCTCAAACGTAGCGGCTTCCAAAGCCGAGAACCATACGAGCTACTCCTGGGCGAACCTTGTCGATTTTATTCGTGACTTTACGTCCGATGCTTAACGTCCCTAAGCAAGTACAACTTACTACCTACATGATCGCCTCAGGCAAAGTAATATCGTTGAAATAAAGGAGTCTATAAATCCAAACGTCACGTCAAGTCGAGAGGACGACGATTCCCGTTTTCAGGGAGTAAAGTATTATAAGAAGCCTTGATCCCATTGACGACCGGAGGAGATAGCTAAGTTATAGGACAGACTTTGCTTCACACATGGAGCAGAGAAATGCCTTAACAGGATAGTCCTTGAGATGGGTGACATTCAATTGAATGCTCACACTCAGTCGCCCCTTAATTGCCGGTGCCTACCTTAGATAGACAGCCAGCCTCGCTTTCTCCTTGTCCTTCTTGTCATCATATTATCCTCATCTCCTCTTCTTCGATTGTTTCTCAGCCGGTGCCTTTGTGAACTATGAGTTTAATACGTCCTAACATCGCCTTGAGAATGGCAAGCCACCTAGCTAGAATTGTCAGACCTGAGGAATTGATACAAAGTATTTACCAAACAACACTCGCTCATCTTCAGTGCAGTTGTACTTTCTTCATTGATTTCATTAATTTCATTCATTAAGCTAGGCCACTCAATTAATCATTCCAGCGAGAGCTCGAGCACCCTGAGTTCAGACCTGTCACTCTCCCGATCATCCAAGTCCAGGCCACACCAACCCAACCGCCAAATGCCTCTACAAATCATATTTCGTCTTCCCTAGGGGTATCATGGATAGTAATGAAAGTCCAGAATGCAATAAAATATTTTGAAAAATAAGATAGGAGTATCTTGGGTATCTCGCAATCGACCACCCACCCCAATGCGCCGTAAAGCCTAGGTAGATTTGACCTGACGAACCGTGTCCTAGTTGCGTTTTTGAAGGTACACAGGCCATTTTCTATGCAATGCATGATGAATCCCTCTTGTTGTCTCGATAGCGTCTGCTAACTGCAAGCGCCTCAAACTCGGGTGGCTAAATCCCATGATGTTGCAGGTCGGCCGGACTCCCGGCGAACGGCCCAGCCCTTTAGGGCCAAAAGAACCACAACCCATGCCATGAGTAAACCGACGAAGCCCATGGTAACTGTGTAGAAGAACATGGCATCTAAGCCGTAGTGGATCATTCCGTCCACTGTGTCGCTGGCCTGTTGAAGGTTATTAGTTATTGTCCATATACCCGTAACCGTGAGCAACTTACGCTTGCCATGAAGATTGTGCCTCCCGCAATGAGCCCGAATGCAGTCAGGAGTTCGGTTGGAGGCCTGGAAGGCAGGATCGAGCGCGGAGGCTTCAGGTACACGAGCACATATGTGAAACCTCGAGCAAATGAGGCGCCGGTGAGGAGGTTACCCCACTGCTTGTGAACCATGCTGGAAACCATACTTTGCTGCGTGTGCGAACTCATCATGATACCAAGGAGTAGAATCACTAGCGCGGGAATGGGGTTGACGGAAAACTCATACTGCTTCGGCGGCTCCAAAGCTTGGCGCTCCTCGTCAGTGTACGCATGGCTCGGATGTGTGAGCGCCGCCTCGTATACAGTGGTGTTTAGGAGTTCCCGGATCCGTGTTGATTCTATCAGCATTGCGAGCTGTAAGAACTCGTTAGCTTCAGTCCATTTGGCGGCCGGCGTGATGAGAAACTTACCAGACCACCTCCAATAAAAAGAACGGTAATGGAAATGTGCTCAAGATCCTGAGGGCTGAACTCCTTGCCAGCATTTCCAAGGTGCTCCAAGAAAATGTTGGTCGATCCATAGGTGAAGATGAGAGCGCCCTCGACGAATTCGGCCGTGGGTCTCCACTTCTGTGAGCTCTGCTTGGGGCGGACATTCCAGGCCTGCATGGTTTGTCAGAATAAAGTCATAGTGGATCCAACGGTTGTCTGCTCCAACTCACCCAACCCAGCTCACCGAAACTTCCGGACCACCTCCCGAGAGTCAAAATGCCGAACCAGAAGAAGATACCGCCCTTGATCCAATGGGCTAGGCCGCTGAAGATACCGTGTCCTTCCTGGAGTGTGGGTCAGTCTCTAGTGTTACTCCTCATGTGATTTGCGCCGAAGCCAACTTACAAAGAATCGCGCAAATGTGATGATTCCGGTGCACAGCGCGATGTAACCTAGAATGAGGATCGTCCTGTCGATGAAATTGTAGGCGAACATCAGAATCTTCCACGCTCTGGCGGAGATCTTGCCGGCGACTTTAACGATGAACGAGTTGGCGGATTTTGAAGGCAGCATTGTTGCAGGTTTGAAGTGAATGTCTTCAAGGTCATCTTCGTAATGCACTCGTCGGTCGCTTATCTCAACAGGCGATTCTTGACCCACGGATGTCGATACAGAATCGCTTCGCAAAGACTCGGTATTCGGTTCTGTTCCCTGTCCGCTGTCGTTTGAGTGACGGAATGGGTGTGAGAAATACGGACCGTTCATTCGCTGGTGCTCGGCCATGGCTTCGGTCGAGACTGGAATGAAAGCCTGTTCCTCCTCCTTGCTAAACTCTTGGACATTGTTCTTGCTCATGACGCCCGCTACGCGACCTACAAGGCTGATAACCACCTGCGCGCTGACCACCCAAGTGACCAGCCAGCCTAGTTTATGGTGGGCGTTGTTGGGATACAGATCTGGGGTGTTCGCATTATACGTAATTCCTAGCAATAGGCCGAGCGCATTCGTGCAGAGGAATAGAAACTGGATCGCAAGCGTATACCGTGATCGCGCAATCGAGAACATGACAGCTGAGAGGACCAGTTAGAAGTGCTACAAGTTGTGTCGGGGTAGCTGGGGCAGCTCTCATACCTATCGGGAGCATAATTACCCAGCTAACGACCATCAGCGCTATATGCGCATATATCTCAACTACGTGCTCTGGATGGGAAAAGTACGTCGGCGGATAGGAATCCGGGTCCGGCTTTGGTTCCTCTTTGCTCATATCCATGTCCATATCCATCGTGCCTTCGTCATCATGGCCGTGAGCAAGAACTGCAGGTAAAGCTCCAGCTACGGCGACGAGCGCCAGCAGCTTGAGCGCAGACTGGGCAGTCGACCTCATGTCGCTGCTGGTGTGTGAATACGCTGCTCAGGATGATTGTGTGAGTGGACGAAGCGATGGTTAGTTTACATGCGCTTCGCCGAGTTCTTTGTCCGTGGGGTGGATTAACCCTTCAAAGGTGAACGGCTTCGTCGGTGATCACTTATAAATTCTCGGAGATATAAGCAAGGCTGACTTCACTGCGCCCTCGGAACCCTATTCGTATGAGTAGTAGTCCTAGCTACAGAGCTAGGTCAGTGGCATACAATAGAGCTATGGAAAGATCAGACGAAGAGGTGGTAACCAATGGAGCAGCACTACTACCTCATGTATGGGGAGATAAACGGCGACAGATGGAGGGGGGGAAGCTTTTCATAAACAGCCATCTTGGTGGGAGGGCAGGTGCGTGGCTCCGGAACATATTTATTTTGTACCAGAGATGGTAACGGCGTCTGCGACTTTGTGCCCACGAGGCCGAAGTTGGGCATGGGCATGGGCATGTGGGTAATGGGTACTTATGCGAGGTATGCCACTTTGCGTGCACATCGATGTAGCCTCAATGTGGACTCAACTATGAGCAGCATTGAGAATGAACAAAAGAGGCCGGGTCCACCCGTGAGCATTTCACCCTTTCATCGGCTCGCGCCATCTGTTTCTGGCGAGCCATCGAGCGATAGCGTGGGAAAATAGCACGATGGCCCATCCGAGGTATCCGAAGAGACAACTATGTAAAACGGCGGTATGGATGGGCGCGGATGTGTATGGATGTTGAAGCTGTGAAGGGCCTCGAGAAACTCACAGAACCTGAAGTGGATAACTCTGGTGGCAGGAATGGGTCCTCTTAACGGCAACCCATGTCAAGCCCATGTACATATGTACTATTCCTAGCGGGTGTACCTAATAATGACCGCATCAGCCATACAAGGGCCCACTTGCCGTTAGGTACCTTCGCAGGCCGTCGATACCTCACCTCGAAGGCAGGGATGTTGCGTGTGGATGTAGGTATGGCACTTGACCATGCGATATGACTGCTCCAGTACACTACACTAGAAGCTTCCCGGCCAATGATGAATAATCGCTTGCTGGCCTATGGCCTGACGTGAGCTGCGTGAGGAAGGTTGAGTTATGAGTTATGAAATGGGAGCTCTTTCCCAGCCATGAAAGAGAGCGGGCTTCCGAAAGCCCCGCCATCCGCAATCGGACATACGCTACTGTGATTTTTTATCCTTTCATGTTTTAAATCCGCATCCGTTTCTGCATAGTAGCTCAATAGTCTGGTTGTTGTCGATAATTATACATTCATGTATCTCTTTGCTTAATTATGAATATGCAACGTTTATGTATAATTAGGGCTTTGAGATATTCACTTTATGCATCTCGAGCCAGAGGATAAATTTTTGGAGGGATCATGTGGGAAACGGAGCTTACCCGAAGAGGTTGCTTGCACATGTTGCACAGATGACTGACTTCTCAGCCTTTCGAGCTTCTTGGGGAGCCGCGCTAGCAGGGATGCAAGCTTTGTCTCTGGCGTTGGCGTTGGTTACACAGTACTCAGAATTTCTAAAATGCCGGCATTCTAGAGTGCCCGTAAGGCAGCTTAGCTTAGCCTTCCGTTTATGACATAAGCTTTATGTACCTAATGCTTACGATATCTTCATAAATTTCAATAATCGTCGTCGCATTCGTACATCGCACACGTATTGTAGAGGCTTAGTTACAGCAGTCATACATCATACCAGCATAAATCCGTGATAAGCCAAGCTTTGAGAGCTCCACGAGGAATGGCACACAACCAGGAGACAACTGTCCTAACTCCGAGAAGTATGCATGTTTCACTGCCCACTATAGTATCCCTACTGTAGCCATCCCTCGGTCCATCCTTCTACCTTAGCGACCGGGGGATGACAGCTTACCCGGGCGCCATCATGCAAGAGACGGGTTGTAGTGCTGCAACACACCAATTGCCGACCGCCAGAATCCTTCCGCCAGAGGTGACGTGCACGTCCTTACGAGTATGTAGCACACTATTTGAGCGGAGAGCGGAGCTGGTGAAGCCCCTCGGGACGATATCTGTAACCGCTATAGTCTGGGGAACGTAGATAACAAAAGGTTACGTGGTAGATCAGACGATGGGATGGGATTCTGCTTGACTGACCTAAGCTTTGATGGGAAAGTGGAGGGTGACATGGACAATGTTGATGTCGCAGGGGTTGGAAGTCAAATCTCGATGCGCTCTCTCTCCCACTCATCCATCCGACTCTCGGGGCTGGGGATCGAGTACGAGTTCTCGATCAGAACTACCTCACACCTGCAGCAATCCACATGCCAACAACATTATTCACAACCAAGCCGCCTTACTCCTTGGCAGAAAACGACATGTGGAAATGCACGAGCCAGCCTTACCACTAACCGTAATACCAATACTGACAACTGGGCCAACAGGCTTTGTTAGTGGCGGATTGATAAAGCCAACTCAACATTGGTCAGGCTTCACCAAGGCGTTGGAACCAATGTAAAATGAGGAATACAAGACTGCTTGGGAATGAGTCCAAGACGCTAAAAGTCATGGGTCCTCTTCATACTCCGCAGTGAAGAGAGTCATGTCTGACCTAGGACAAAATCTTCCCAGGACTGCGTCGGAGAAAGACGTCGACCTGACCGGCCAGCCGGAGTCCGAATGTAGGTTAGGTACCTATTAAGGCCAAGTCAAAAATGGATATAGTGTGCGATCCTACCATATTAGCGCAATTGGCCGTTACACGGCAAGGCTGGCAGGATTTTCATAATGCCCTTGAATAATCCACATCTCGGATAATAAGTGCGGCTGTCAGCCCTTGCTGTTGGAATGAGTCGAGGTCGAAGGGATGAACGGAACAGCCAGCGCGATACCCAGCACCCAGCCAGCTCGAGCCTCGGCCGTGAAAAGAGCAGTTCAAGAAATCAAATTGTTCTCCAGTCCTTTTCAGGAATCGTTCCTGATCCAATTGACGCCGCCGAGAAGAATTTGATTATGAGGGTGTCATACAATTCTTGGCCTCCGAGCATCCGAAAGGCCGCAGTGCGGCACTAACACGTTTTGGCCAAGTCAGATTGATGATCGGAATTGCAATGTAGCTCAATAAAAGTCTCCCTGCATATTCGCCATGTACAATGTCTATTTTCTACACGCCGTTGGAAATCGGCATCGCGGCGTTTACTTGCCGTGGTACCCAAGCCATGATGTCTCCTTACGCTGCTCTTGGGGGCGGTGCGGCTCCCGACATATTGGTACTACCCCCATATTGGTCTCACTACCAGATCTGGTGACCCAAAGATGCTCAATGATAACCTTGGAACTTAAAGTAGACGCGGAAGGCCGGGCTGAGGTAGGGCGAAGGAATAGAAAACGCTCTATTCGTATCACTATGGCTACGCCGTGATTGACATGATTAACACTCTTCTATCAGATCCAGATTCTATCCGTATAGTTCGGTGAAAAAGCCGAAAATCCGATTTAAAGAAATCAATTCTCTATTCAAATCGTCATACTCCCATGCTGCCTTGGACCGTATACAAGTCGTAGCTGACGCTGTTATAAGCTTGATCGATCTCTGAGACGCCATTTGTCTCCATCCTCTAGCACGACCCTATCTTCAGCCCGGAGCTTCCGTAGGATCTGGGCCACACCAGCCGCAGCTGGGATATGAAGACTTTCCGGGACATCGCGGTATATGACCTTCACGAGTTCCATGGGACTCCAAAGATCGCGACCTTTAGCGGAAGCCAAGGTTTGCAATACCTGCTGCTCCCTCTGATGCCTGTGGGAGATATACTCGGCGATTGTGGCATTCGTCTGTGGTAGCACCGGACCGTGGCCCGGGTATCCCCGGCCTGACACCAGCTTCTCCATCTTTGCTAAGCTCTTGAGATAGGTGCCGAGATCTTCAAATACGGCCGTCCCCTGGCCTAAGACATTGTCACCAGTGAAGAGCGCATCTTCTTCCTGTAAAACAAAGACCATGTGATCTGTAGTATGGCCCGGAGTGTGGAAGGCTGTTAGGGTGGCTCCCTCCACCTCAAATTTCTGCCCTTCCGAGATATTTGACTGACCTTCTGACGGAGAGCTTTTGTAGATCAAGGTTTGAGGTGAGTGCTCTAGGAGTTGGCGGATTCCGCCTGTGTGGTCATGATGCCAATGCGTGATGAGAGCACTTTGGACTGTGGCCTTCTCTTCCTCCAGCGTTCGCTTCAATGCGGCAATCCACGAAGGTTTACCTTCACCTGTGTCGATTAACAACCTATTAGGACCGGTTCCAACTAGATACGTGTTGGTACCCTGAAGCGTAAATTTGCTTGGATTGCCGCCGAGTATGCGAATACATGCGGGACTAAGTCGCTCAATCTCTGGTAGATGGACAAGTTGAGTGGCCATGGTGGTGCTCGAGGCCACTCGAAAAGCTTTCATGCCACCACAAGGACAAACCAGGTTTGGATGAGTCCGGATAGAAACCAGCAGAAACCACACGGAGAGGTGATGAGCCTTAGAGTAATGGGCGTGAGTTACATCTATTGCGCTTCCAGAACATTGGTTCTAGAGGGGAAGGGTCATAATCAGTGCAACATATTTGTGACTTTAGTGAAGTGGCTGATAGTAATATCAGCTAGTGTTTGCGATTCGATTGGACATCAATAATGAGGTTAGAACAAGCCGCAATTGTGCCATCAATCTAAAAGGTATGACATTTGTACCTTGCAAATCGGGGGAAGCACTTGGGTATACATACATGTAGTTCCAATGTGCCGAGGTCCTAAAGATAAGATTGGAAATGCTAGATAGAATAAAGTTAACCTTGGATCCGACGGCATCATCGCACATAGTTCACCAACGGGAAGGGTCGCTGGGTTTCGGCATACAACTTCCCTTTTGAGGCGCCGTCGTTAGTTGGACCTAGCGGCCTAGTCTGCTGCTACTCAGCTAGCAAAACCCCTGAAATCTCTCGCAAGGTTCCCACTAGTGTGCCCGATAAGCAGGATAAGAACTGCGGATCAGGTGCTGATAAGGATTTCTAGCGTGTTGCTTCAACTGTAAATCCGTAATCTTTCCCGCGCTTCCTGAATGACGCTGTATTGCACAAAGTCATTAATTGTTCGTAGATCCGGCGTCGTGGAGCTTTCCCACCAACTTCTCTAATTGCTTCGAATGCTCGTGAGTTCAAGGCTGGCACGTGCGTGGTTTATATTCCGCTAACTGAGACTCGGAGCCGTAAAGGAGCAGTAAGAAAGCCTGGCTGCCGAATCGCATTTTCAGGAGCTTGTGGTATTTCGCTGCGAAGCCCGCTATACCTTTTGCCTCATCTACGTCAGAGCCCTATTTGTCCCCGTTCTTACCGAGATACTTAAATCTTTGGTATTCTGCTCCGACTATTCGAAACCACGAAAACACAACTCATTCGGTCACTCGAGCGCTCTGTGAACGCCATCCTGCTACAACCCGCCCTAATTACCACATTCGCCGACAATCCAACTCGCACACGTCCTGCGCCGAATAGAACCTCGCCATCGCAGCAATTGCATATATATCCATCATATCCATATAAGAAAATTTCGATAAACCCATTGCAGTCCTGGTGGAAATCATGGCTGCGCGACCTACAACTCCGGCGTCGCCCAAGAGTGTCAAAATCAACTCGCCGACTCCTGGCACGCCATTATTTGGTTGTGGTTAGTACTATGGCTCTAGGCATGGCTTTCCCTTCTGGTACATACTGATACGTCTCAGAGCATGTTCAGCTGCTCCTTTCCAATAGCCCAGATATTACGAACAGTTCCATCCAGTACTATAAGATGTTACTGCGAGTGATCTTCGATAACAACCCTCTGATCCCCCAGACTTGCAAGGCTCCAGACGGGCAGGTGATCACATCTTTGACTTCAAATTACCTCTGTTTACAATGTTCTACTATTGTCCCAGAGGAAGAGCGCAGTAAGCATGGTAATAAGAAGAGCCATCGCTTCTGTATGTTCAAGGAAACCCTCCGATTGCCTTGATATCCTGACTAACTATTCACAGACGTTGACTCAAGAAGTGGTGCATTGTTCTGCCAGTTCTGCGAGGACTTCGTGTGGGACCCAACTCTAGATGAGTTGAGAGTGAGAAAGATAGGAACCGGATCATTCTCAAGTATGTCTACACTCACTCTGTTCTTGCGGTGAACGAGGCACTTCACGGCCAGGGACAAAGGAAAAGAGAGAAAACATCTCGGCGAAGGAGATTACCAACCTATGCTAACGTACCTAGGTCGTAAGAGAAAGCACGAGGAAATGTTCTCAGATGCTGTTAAGGACCCCCTGAAGGACGATCCTAGATATATCTCCACCAATACCACTATCGCGTCATGCAGAGCAGATGGGCTTCGGGGCATATACAATGCCGGCGCAACGTGTTACCAAAACGTGGTACTACAAAGTTTCCTCCACAATCCTCTCCTCAGAAACTTCTACCTGAGCGACGGGCACCAGAGCAGTGATTGTCAAGTGCCTCACTGCCTGAGCTGCGCAATGGATGACATGTTTCAAGACTTCTACGCCCTCGAGAATACAAACGGGTATACTGCAGCCAACATCCTTTCTGGGTTTTGGATATCCGAGAAGAAGGCATTTGAGAATCTGGTAACAACCAAGGAACAGGATGCGCACGAATTCTTCCAATTCCTAGCCGAGGAGCTACATGAGAGAAATGGAGACGGCAAGAAGCCCGAGACAGGCAGCGAACACAGCTGCAACTGCATCATTCATCAGACATTTTACGGAAAACTCCAAAGCCAAACGACTTGTCTGCATTGCGGCGGCACTACGAACGCGGTAGAGTCGTTCCTTGACCTAAGTCTGGGCTTGGAGAACCTGTCGCAGAAGAGAGGCAAGAAGGCCTCTAAGAGTGGACCCTCGCTGACGCTGCAAGAGTGTCTCGACGAGGAGTACATTAAGTCTGACAGGTGCGAGTATCGATGTAGGAATTGCAACTCGTCACAACAGGCTCGGAGAGACCACAGCATAAAGCTTCTGCCGAATGTCCTATCCATACAACTCAAAGTGAGTTCCGTTGAGCTCAATTCCTCCAAGCACAGGCACTAACGATGATAACCCTAGAGATTCGAGTTTAAGCAGGGGAGCCGCGATCGAGCCGCTTCTAAGATCAGCACGAAGGTACAATTCCCGTTGCAGTTGAACATGCTCCCATATACCACTCGTGGTAGAGCTACAGACGCTAGAGACAGCCAGGAGCTGAGGCGATCATGTACTTACGACCTATTGAGCGTGGTCGAGCATGTTGGAGAGATTGATACAGGTGAGTCTTTAACGCTCATCCGATCTTTTCGATCAAAGCTAACGAGGGCAGGACACTACGTGACGTATTCTAGAGTTGGTGACCAAGTGAGTTATACGTCTACAACGAGGGTTTACACGGTACTAATAGTTTTTCAGTGGTTTTCGTTCAATGACCATAGAGTGGAACTGGCCAAAAAATCGGACGTTCTCGGCAGCCAGGCCTACTTATTATTTTACATCATCCGGTCATTGGCGTAAGGGGTTCGCTCGGTTTTCCATCATAGGGGCATCAGAATTGGTTGGGCGGCGCGCAATGAGAGCATTTACATGGTCGGGGCATGATGACTTGTACGTTTCGCGGTGTCTTTGAATAGAGCAAGCATACACGCATAGAGCAATACGATGACTAACGACTTGAGTCTACGCACACACCCTTTCATCGCTCTGCCTACCTAACTGTTCCTTCCTACCCCGATAGCATCGCCCCTAAAGTGCCTACATAATATTGTCCAACTTGCTTTACCAACCCAACTTAAAATACATGGACACATGTCATAACGAACGTTATTCACACTTTCGATTAATCGTGGGTAGTCCTCCCTGACCGTGTGTACTCTTGAGTAACCTTGGAATAATCTTTCATTTCAAGTACTTAAGGCATACCGCGCTCTTCCTCCCAGAGGACTTCCAACCTGGTATCTTTATTTCCTATTTCTTGATTCTTCAGCTTTCCCTATCACTCTCTATTCAGAACAGTCTTGTTCATTGGAATTGGTGTCGAGATTGACGTCGATCAACCTCCCTGCAACGATGCTAAGGCACTAAAAAGACCGGCCCGCCACTTCGATACCCCTATACAAACATCATAGAAGACTATACACGCCTGCTATTCCTATATGATTATATAGGCAGAGGCCCTCATTTTTCATAAAACGTCTTCGGTAGGTAACCTTTTTCTATCCCTTGCACATTGCTAGCGGCTGAAGCTGAAGATAAAGATAAAGGGGAACCCGAATTCGAGCATTCATCGATATCCGCTCACCATATCTCCATCCTCTTCTCACCCACAAGTCCTGCGAGCTGCAGACTTAGACGGCTTTAGAACATCGTCTTTACACCCACGGACCATTACTCCTACGATTAGCTTCGCGTCAAAGGCTTACAACAATGCCAATTCTCACAAAAGGGCTACCGACGAGGGGCGAAAAATGATCTTAGAAAATTGCTGGGCGTAGCGCTACGTGGTAACTAGCGAAAGAAGGGCATTGACGCCCTGTACAAGGAGAAGCAATTGGAGACTGAGTTCAACAGCTGATTATTCAAAACTTACAAAGGGTTGGGCCCTCGACAATACGATGAAAGGCCGTGGGCATGGTCTCGATCAGTCCATGGCTTGACGTGGAGATAGTTGCTTCGATTCTTACAGATATACCGGCACGAAGTCAACCCACCAGCAACCATAAATATTGTGAGGCCAAACGCATATTACAAGTAGTGAAGGGCATTGGCACCAACATCCGGTGGAACCCAACCCGCGCAATTCAAGTGTGATTTAGCCTACCCGATTTGTCATTGTTGGAAGAGATACGCATCGGGGGGACGAAAGAAAGGCTTTGCATCAATGACAGAGCCTAGTGAAGTCGAGTTCTAGCTACACAAAGGGGCTTGCGGCATTAGTGCCACGGTATATTGGACCAAAATCTACCATCATGGAACTGGTGCGATACAGTTTCTCCGCAACAAGACATGGGTTGTTTCTCAAGGATCATCTTTCAGCGTCTCCTGTGATGGAGCTGCTCTTCTCCGCAAGATACCCGGGTAGGTCGTTTTACTGTGCTGGAGAGAATATCCGGAGTACTTATGCTGACTTGAAATCTATAGTCCTGTACTTCCCACCTCCCATTCCTACCCTGTGTAGGCCCGGGTTGCTGGATCCCGTGCTAAGGCGTCTTCGTCGTTCTTCCCAAGCACTAAGGTACGTGGCATCGTATGTTGTAGATTTCATAAAATCGTGTAATCACTTTTGTGTTCTAAATTGACGAGCCGTACGATGCATATGCTGCTTTCTGGAACTGACATTATATCATACAGGGCTCAACTTAACACCAGGCTCAACCGCATGACAGCCTGCCTTTCCGCGTTAGCTCTAGAGTAGCTCCGTCTTTCTTAACCGCTTCCGTTAGATACCTATGTATCGAAAGGCTGAAACATTGGAAAAGAACCATCACCATGGCTGTGGTATGAGCTCGGTGGAGCCTTAGCGAAAGGTCGGAGGATCTTATCTGGGCAGAATTGACGTGGCCGGAAATGAGAGCAGGAACATGGGCGATATTGAGAGCCGCTTTAGGGGGTGGCGAGGCGACAAGGATTTTACCTTCATCCGGGTGACCATAGTTCTAGATGAAAACACATTCAATTCCAGTTCATCACGAGAAAGGGCAATTCTGTTTCAAGAAATGACAAGAGTATACGCGAGGAGTCAAAGACCCGATGTGAGATATCAGCAGCTGAAGAAGCAGGTGTGGTAATTGGGAGCCTGAATTTTGCGCTCTGAAGACGCCAAAGTTCCTGCTCCCACGGCCGCTAGAAAATCCTAGTGGCTTAATGATATCAGAGATTGAAATGCGAAGTGCGTAAAGACGCAGAGGGAGGAGTAGAAGAAGGACAAGGAGTCTAGCCCCTTTTCAGAGTAGAGATATATGTCTTTATTTCACATAAATGTCATTGTCGTATTGACTGCTCGGTCAATACTATGTATAAACTACGTGATTTCCTACCCTTCCTTGTCCTGCGCCTCACTCCTGAACCGCCACGCATCGCATTCAAAGTTGGCATAGCAGTAGAACTCATTGCTCAGCCCGCGAGCATGACGTGGCTCGTAGGTTGTCGTACGTGCCCCGAAAGATCGGTACAATTTGGTGACGAGCGTCTCCATGCGCTCGCCTGTGCAGACTATCAGCCTCGGGTGCGGACTGCTATGGCTGTTCGCTCCTGATGAGGGCCGGGACATCCAGCGGACTGTTAGAGCGGCTGCTGTGGTGTTAGTCGCGTTGGATCGCTGGGGGTGTGTGAGGTGCGGAGAGCGGAGCAAATAGAGGATAGAAGAGCAATAGTCTCGCCTCTGTGGCTAGAAAAGGTGAAAAGCCCGTGGATGATAGTGGACAGGATATGCTAATGTACGGTAAGTTAGACCAGAGTAAGATGTACTCACCTTTGGTCTGACAGTCCTCGCTCAGGAAAGGGGGGTCGCAGATGATGCGGTCGACGGAGCCCTTGAGGTGCGCGGGCAGCTTGATGGGTTGCTGGAAGTCGTAGAAGATGAACTCGGGGAAGACGGAGAAGCGCTGGTCGTGCTCTAGGAGGTAGACCTTAGCCGGTTTCGGGAGAGTGCTGTCTGTGTTCTGAGGGAGGAGGATAAGAGGTTAGTTATATTAGGTAGTTTAAAGGGGAGGGGCTCGGTTAAGGTAGGAAAAGCATGGTCGAGGATTCCTCAGGCATGATGAGGTTTCAGAGGTTACTTCGAGAGAGGGTTGAGAGATCTGGTTGACTGTAGCGCGAAATCTATCGACTCTCACGTTCCTTCTCCCCGATCACAGTCCAACCGGCCGGGGAAATCAACGAGGGAACTTTCCAACTTATGTCGACGATTCAGGCCTCAGAGAAGAACAGAGAAAACCAGATAGCTACTCTTCACCTTAAACTTTTAACCAGGTCGCTGAAATCGACAAGCCGTGGATGCTCCGCTTGTTCAAGAGCGTTGGAAAACATAGGACCGTCCTCATGAACTCAGAACAGCGTAGTTCCACCTACCAGCAGATTCTTCAAAGCGACGAAGACACTCGGCGCCGACACCACAGCGATAACCTCGTCCTCACGCACCCCGTCCAGTAACTGCTTCGCAAGCAGCGTGGCCGTCTCATCCGAGTACTAAGCACACTTCAAGTTAGCTCCCACTTCACCCCATCTCCAGCCATGCTCCTAGGGACATGAACCAACAAGCCTCGGAAAGCCTCGGGAGTCGACAGACATACCCAGAATTGAGACTCATTCCAGTCCTCCGTGAAGGCGTCCATGGACAAGGGCTGCGAGCCAGCGTGCTGCTCCTCAGCCGCCGCCTTCAGCTTCTCGAATTTGTCGGCGTGCGCATCGCGCTCGCCGTAGAATTCCTGCAGCGCGGAGAGGGCGTGGGAGGAGAGCGTTCTGTGAATTGAATTAGTACCTATTTACTAAGGTAGCTTGCTGTGGAAATGGCCTTGGGGGGTTCCAAATCACGACTCGATCTCGACTTTGGAATTTGATTGGCTTACATTGGTTCATCGTCGCTATCGGCCATTTCAACTCGAAATTCGCTCGATTAACTTTAATGTGTAGAATAGAGCGATTCGTTGACCATGTAATTGAACTTGACTTGACTTGATTTCATTCCGTTGGGCTCTAGTCCATTTGAAAAAATAAGTTTGATTTTTTTCCTCGGAGCCCAAAATTCCTTGGAAGCGGAATTCTCAGTCATAAAATCTAAGGCCGCAGAAACTCGGGATACAACTACAGCAAATTAGAAATACTACGACTTGGGAATACTTTACGACTTTAGAAAGCTCTTACAATACTACTCATGTTTTTTGAAACAATAAAAAACTTCTTGGGGTCTAGTATATGTACAATTGCAATACGAGTGTCCTTTTCCGATTCTAAGAAGGCAGAAAAGTTTTCGTGCAGTTTATTTCCCCTATTGTTCATCTATCACATGCAGATACTTGCTGCTTTCCCTCTTTTCCTTCTCCGTCGCCGGCGGAAGGTCGTAGAATGCTGAGCTACGGAAACCTTGCTGTTGGGATTATTAGGACTGCACATTTTTCTGCCGTGCCAGTTGAGAATGATGGGGAGATGCTTACCAGGTAGTGGTATGTGAAGTTGCTGATATCGCCGGGTTTGATATTTAGATCAGCAAAAGTCTTTGCTGTCTCGTCGATCTCTTGGTCGATGAACTCCTTATCCACATCTTCAGCAGACAGCATCGGCCACCAGAGCACCTTGTTGAGCAGGCCAGCGACAGGCTTTAGGATGGCTCTAGGCACGTTGATATGCCTCCTCTTTTTGAAGATTTCTCGGTCGACCATCTCGGCGATCTCGGCCGTCGAGTAGTTCTTGGGGCCGTAGAGCTCGAAAGTCTGTCCGGCCGTAGAGTCATCGTACAGCATGGCTTCTAGAGCTTGACCAACATCAATTGACTACGCATATTAGTAAGGCTGATAATGCTCAGGTATTTCCAGATTCGAAAGACATACGTGGACGGGCCAATATCGCTCTTGCATGTTGTTCGATGTGAACAAGTTAGTGATACTAGCTAACCGGAGAAGGAGGTTGTCCTCGAATCCGAATATAGGCGCGGGTCGTACGATAGTGGTTTCGGGGAAGATGCTTCTCGCAACCTGCTCTCCCAGGCCCTTGGTGCGGAAGAATTCGGCGGGCGAGTTAGGGTCGGCATTGTAAGACGAGACGTGAATGAACCGGTCGACGTCGTACTTGGCGACTGCCTCAGCGATGCGCTCGGTGCCCTCGACGTGAACATCTTCCAAACTGAAGTTCTTGGTGGGGTAATTTCGGCCGACGAGGTTGTATACGACGTCGGAATGCCTGACGCTTGCCTCAATCGACTCGGTGTTGCGGAGGTCGTACTCGAGGAAGACGACACGGCCTAGATCGCCGGTGACCTTTAGATGGCGCTTGGACATCTCCTCTCGGAAGGGGACGACGACCTGACATCCTTGGCGCGCTATGAAGCGGTGTTAACCATAATACAATTTGCGTCTCCCGCCTTGCCCATACCTAATCGGTTGACGATATATCTTCCGAGTTGTCCTGTTGCGCCAAATACCGTCGCAGTGTGGCCTATGCAGAGTGTCAGGGTCGAAAGTGTGAAGGTGAGCTCGTGACAGCGGTTTACCTCCGATAGCTGATCTATACGCGCAACTAAGTTAGTATAATATCCACTGGCATGGGAGGAAGGCGAACTGACCTTCCACCTTGTACGCGGAGGATGGGCTTGCCGGTGCGGGAGATGGCGAGGTCGGAAACATGTCGTGCTTGTGCGAGATTGAAGGCCAGCTTTCGACTGGACCGCACGGCGGTGGGAAAGGAAGCCATCCTTGCTCGATACCGAGGTGCAAGAATGACGGGGCCTTTCCAATTGCAATAGGAAGCTTGGTGACGTTCGAAGCTTCGAATTGCTCGTTTCTTGGTGGGATCGAAGCTCTAGGTACATGTATGTAAGCCGTTCAGAGGAGTCAAGCCACAGAAAGTACTGGTCAAAGCTAATGTGCCTTGAAAGATTGGCTGGGCCGCTAAAGGTCAAGCCACAGATTGAATAAGCCAAGAAGTGCGGCTGGATCCAAGGATGCTGTGAGTTAGCGTACTAGGTACCTCCCTAGTGTAAGTAGGTATTTCGGCGGGTACCTCCTGCAGGCTGCACACCAGCCGCGTACTGATTGAAGCTTGAGTTGGAAGCTTCGAATCTCTCTCGCCTTGACATTTACACCTTGAACAAACTAAACCAAACCGAACTACGACGTCACCCATCCAGAACCTATTTCCACCGACACTCCTTCTTTTCTTCCTCTTGCCACCTCACCCACAATAAGAATACCGTCCGAAGAAAGAGAATATCATGAGCGTCGACAGCATCGCCGACTTCCTCGCCGACCAGCGGGACGAGACCCCGGACGAGCTCCAACACCTCGTCATCCAGTTCGAGAACTACTGGGAGCGCAAATTATGGCATCAACTCACAGATGCCTTAATCGAGTTCTTCGCCAACCCTCAAAGCGAAAAGCAGCGCCTCAAGTTCTACAAGGTCTTCATATTAAAGTTCGCTGATAAGATCAACCAACTTAAGCTTGTCGACCTGGGACTGAAGGCCGCTACTCAATGCAGAGGTACTCTATAACGCCTATACTTGCGTCCTTCTATCATCCGCCCGATACTAATGTGAATCAAAACAGACGACCAAGAACGCCTGACCTTCCTCACCGACCTCGCCAAGAAGGTCGACAACGAGAACTCACAAGACGCCTTCGTCTACGCCACCACCGCCGTCGCGCGCGTCCAGCTAGACCTACGGGACCTCGAGTCCTCGCGCAAGAACCTAGACAAGGCTGAGCGCATTCTCGACTCCTTCGACAGCGTTGAGACCAAGGTCCACGCCGCCTTCTACCAGGTTAATGCCGACTACTACAAGGCGAAAGCCGACTTTGCCTCTTACTACCGCAACGCCCTCCTCTACCTCGCCTGCATAGACCTATCATCCGTCTCCCCCGACGAGCGCAAGGCCCGCGCCTACGATTTAGGCATCGCCGCCCTCGTTTCCGACTCCATCTACAACTTTGGCGAACTGCTTCAGCACCCCATTCTCGCCGCCCTGACCGGTGACGTCGCTTGGCTACAAGAGCTCCTATTAGCCTTCAACCGAGGAGACCTGGCAGCCTACGACGTGCTATCTGGTCACATCTCCAGCAATCCTCTTCTCAAAGAGCACCTCGAGGACATTCGCCAAAAGATCTATCTCGCTGCCCTAACTGAGAGTGTCTTCCGACGGCCACCTCACCAGCGAGCCATGAGTTTCGACACCATATCGTCTGATACCAAGGTCCGGAAGGATGAGATCGAGCACTTGGTCATGAAGGCATTGAGTCTAGGACTCGTACGCGGTACTATTGACGAGGTAGACGAGCTGGTTAACTTCACGTGGGTACAACCGCGCATCCTGGATATGGCCCAGATTGCCAGCATGAGCCAGCGCCTGGGCGAGTGGGGCGAGAACGTGAATAAGCTGGGCAACTGGATCGAAGCTACGGGTCAAGATATCTGGGCTCCCTGATCTCCTTCTGGTCCTGCTTGAAAAGGGAGAAGGTTCAAATGCTATGTAATAGGCAGTGACACTGAGAAAAGAGAGATGAGCGAACTGCCGTCTCTCATCTCCATGCAGGAGTGATCTAGCCTTGTATGATAGACACTAATAGACGGCATGCGGTCTAGGCAAGAGGACCGTAAAGTACCATTGCAGAACGTCGTGTTTCACGTAGGAATCCACAGGATATTCCAATCCATGTCGAGTACGTGATAAGAAGAACTTGATCTGGCGTAGCCTCCTTTCCTATAGCCGAGGTACTGCGGCCTGTGGCAGCAACGTCTGTAGATCTACTCCCCGTTCTACGAGGTGTAGAGGCTATAAACCTACCAAGGTTACCTTGTATATTTGCTTCGTAGTCAGTAAATTAAATCCTACGCCTAGCTTTCCTCATACGCCATGCCAGCACACCTACATGAAACGACGAGAGTCAAGGAGTGAGATGCCATTTACGCGACTTGTGAAAACTGACCGAAGTGCTCGAAAAAGATGACGGTATCTTAATTATCTGCTCTGCTCTGCTCTGCTCTGCTTAGCTTTAGTCGCTGTATCTATGCGCGCCCCTTTAGCAATGCCATGGGGCGCCCCCAGAACCTCGGTTGGGTCCGTTCGACATCAAACGCTGCCCTGTCAGCCTGGCGTAGACGAGCAGGGAGTTGACTAAGTAGATACGCTGTTTTCGTAATGATTATGGTATTAAACCCCTTAGCTAACCTGCCTTAACGCAATCAAGCCACCTTCTCCTTTCCCCCTGGCCGCCCCAGCACGACCAGCTGGCCCACGAGCCAGGCCGGCCACCAGACGCACCACACCACGAGCGGGGTGTACAAGCCCCAGACGTGCCAGCCGAACGCCGCCTCCCGGAGCACGTCGTGCACGCTGACGCCCCCCAGCAGGCTTCCCGCGAGTATCACGGCGGGCGGGCTCAGCGCGTGCAGGAACACCGAGTAAGCGTACCTGGGCGCGGGCGAAGCGGGCCAGGGCCGCGTGAAGGAGAGCGGGGAGGAGAGCAGGCCGACGATGAAGGCCAGGGAGAAGTTGAGCGTCGCGAGGGACGACAGGAACATGCCTAGTAGCAGCAGGGAGAACGACTTGATGAGCAGGTACTGCTGCGCCGTGGGCGGCTTACGGGTGTTAGTTGTGAGGAGGTAGGAGGCGAGGTGTGGGAGCCCAGCGTTGAGGAGGGAGAATAGGGCGAAGACTGGCGTGAGCAGCTGTGGATATTCGTTAGTCAGAGCTCATTGGATGTACGCGGATCATATTTGTTGTAGAAGGGATTGGTTTAGGGAGGTATAGTGTAGATGAATAGGGGAAAGACTTACACTTGAGGGCGTCTGGTTGAAAATAAAAAGCGGTAAGACGCCCGAGAACTGGCAGCTCGCCACGAGAACGAGCGGGAGGAGTACCTCTCGCTCAGCCGTCCTCGAAGTCGGTTTCCCGTCTCCCTTTACCTCTTCAGATGCCTTATCTTTTCCATCCCCCTGGGCCTTGGACTCCTCCTTATCCGTCTCCGCGTTGTCAACCTCCCTATACCCGCTCTTAACCCACAGCGCAATTGCCATGATGGTGAAGTTGACCGCAATCAGCATCGCACTAGGGAGATACGTGCCGATGCTCACAAAGCGGTGCTTGTGGATCAGCAAGTAAAAGAAGAAGCTCTGGTGCAGCTTTTCGAGCAGATTGTTCAAGCTGCGGAACATGCCCTCGACCAGCCGTCCCAAGCCCATCTCGTCGTGCCACCCCTGGCCCACGGGCTGCAGCGTGATGGCGTCGACATGGTACGGGATGAACGAGCTATGCGGGCCGCTCGCGTGGCCCAGGGCCTGGCGCAGCATCCCGCGGAGCACCGTCTGCAGATTGTCGTCGTATTTCTGGGAGTGCTTGAGCATACCTTGGATCGCGGATCCCATGCCCATCTGCCCGCTCGCGATGTTGACGACCGAGTTGATCAGATCGAGGTTCGGGAGCTGACCGTTGACGCCGTCGTATACAATGTGCACTGACTCGAAGCGGCCCTCCTGCGCATAGTCGAGACAGATGGCGCCTTGCAGGGCACCGGATTTGATGGGTAGTGAAGCAACTTGGGACGAATCTTGCGCGTCGTGGTATGCGTCGACCCAGGCTTGGGGACCCGCTCTGCTGTCTGGCGGCACCACGAGGATGATGTCCTTGGACCAGAGCGACCACCTCCTAAAGTACCTCGTCAAGGTGAGTGCCAGGGCCAAGCCGTTCCGATTGAACTCCTCGTTCACATTCTTCCAGGCCGCAACTAGTACAATAGCCTCCGTAGCATCGCCTCGTGGAGCCTGCAAGATGGCATACACATTCTCGCCCCCAAACTGCTCTCCACCGGAATAATACGTGTAATTCTGCCTTCCAACCTTGAGCCCCACGCCCTTGAAGATCTTCTCGAGCTCGTCGTTCACTTCGATGTTGGTCTTGTTCTGGGTAATCAGGGCATCGACCTCGTGCTTGTAGGCCCGAAACACATTCTGGTCGGACCCTCCGAAGTACGTGTGCACCTGGCCCGGCAGCAGCGCGTTCTCGCTGATATAAGTCCGGCGCGAGTAATTGTCAAGAGGCAGCAGGAGTAGCCAGACGACGCCGATGATGATGCACGAGAGGGACAGGTACGGAGGGAGCTTGAGGAGTCGCGGGTCGCGGCGCAGGAGCAGCGCCGCAGCTATTTCGTAGCATTGCGTATTAGCAACAGCTCCAATTATCGGTAATGAGAAGATATAGCTTACAGATTAGACGCGGCATGGCTGCTCTAGTCTCCGAGGTTTGGCTATGCGCTGTCGAACACTGCGAAAAGAAAAGTGAAGTGTGTAACGGTCTACATTGAGTTATACGTGATGCAGATCCACGGTATAACGCGAGAAACCGTGGCTCGAACCTTCAGGGGTCCACAAATTAAGTAAATTGACTTATGTAATCAGCCTTATGGACCAATTAACCGTTAGCTGCATATTCCATGGATTCTCTTTCTCAATTCACCTAAGCGTCATAGCGTGTACATGCCTCTACTGCATCTTCATTACCTACAGTAGGTATGCAACATCACTTACTATATGCAACAGTATTGTTCGCACATGGAGCACATATCCTGACCTGGGTATACCATCTGTACATTGGGATGCTCCAGCTGGAGAAAATGCGGATCCACGTCAAGATTCATCCGTATCCCAGCGAAGACGTATACGATATTATCTTTCCATGCGCTCGAGTTTATTAATGACACAGGACAGCCAACCAAGCCTCTTATCTTTCATACAAGCGCTGCGGGTAGCTGTCTTTGGTGGTATAGGGCCTCGTGACGCTGATCGTTTTTATAACCCTTCCATGAACTCCGGTATCAATGCAGTAATGCCAAATACCACAACGAACACTATGCTATGTACAAATATAACGTCGCTCAGTTTTGGTCTTTCCTCTGGGAACCCGGTTCAGCGTGGCAATTTTACTAAGGTCCCAACCTCTGCGTGGAACCTATTAATCCCAGAGGTGTCATCGTGCTGGTCGAAGCGCTAGAGTTGCTCGTTGGAAGAACGCCGAACCGTCCGTATGTCTTCTGGTCCACGCTGACGTAGTGCGGCAATCTTCCTAGCAAGTTTAACCGGGCTTCGATCCACCGTAGTATCTTCTCTGGCGGGGACAGGAACTTGAGGTAGCCTAAACCGACTAGACGAGAGTCAATAATACTGCGATGGGATGAAAGGCACGTCTAGGCAAGGAAAGACTTACATAGGTAGCCTGTGCCTACACCGCATAGATGACCAACGAAGCTGGTGCTGGGGATGAGAGCTTCAATAACTAACACCAACACTAACGGTGTAGTCCATGTCGGAACGTGATGTGTTCCTATCACAAGATACGGGTTGGTCTTGAAGGTTCGGATGGCCTCAACGCCTAGTAGGAGGAACACCCAGATACTTTGCCGCGCCAACATGTTAGCACTCGCCCTTGAATCGAGGAGTATGAGGGTCGTGTGTATACCTGGCTCCCATAACAGCCGTGTTCCCCCGCAATATGAACTTTTCAATGAACACATATACGAGAGCCGGTATCGTCGTCAAAGCTGCGACACATATCAGCCTATGCTGCATCCCAATAATCCACCTCAAGTAATGCCAGCACAAGCGCACTTACGTCCAAAGAACAGCGCAAGCGACGTCAGCGTCCCGAACTCAGTCTCGAATCTCTCCAGAAGCGGCGTAAGGGAAAGGATATTGAAGAGGGCGTGGAAGAAATTGATGTGTATCAGCGGGAATGTGTTCACTCGGTACACTGTTTCGCAGTCGCACGCATTAGCATAGTTCTCGTATTATTGAGGGCTACAGCAAGGTGACCGACTAGTTGCGAGGCCCAGCTCATTAGGAATCAGAGCGCCCCATTGCCGCACGTCCCACGCGGACTGCAGACCAGCGAGCCAGAATGCCGTCATGACCACGATCATCGCGCGCGTGAACAGCGGCAGCCTGAAGACGTACGAGCGCGCCCGCAGAGTGCTGAAGCCCTGGATTGTAGGCATGTTGTCTAATCTCCAGTCTCTCGCTCGCGTCGTTTCGTTTCGCTTCGCTTCGGCGCTGTACGCAGTCGCTCGTATTCTCGCGGTAGATTGTGCCACCCGTCACTCCTGACAAATGATTCCACTACTCCCTCCAACTTTTTCCCTCGACGGGTCAAAGCGCTCGGAAGTGCAGGGAATATGGCAGAGCACGCAGGAAATATCCTGCCTGGCTTATAAGAGTTGTGTGCTTCCAGCCAAAATCGCCATTGAAAATAGCGAAATAATGGGGGTCGGGTTGGAGTAGAGCGAAGTTGAGTCGTGTGCCTTCAAGTTGCAACGGAAAGTCGCAAACTGCGCCTGCAGGCATGAACGAGGCAACCTCGGAACAGGGGTGTCAGGATAAGCTGCGAAGATGACACGCTAGAATTAACTGATCGGCGGCATCTTATCGATAGCCGCTCCAACTGCTATGCATTTTATGCAACTCGGAGTCATTGCTACTCACTTCTTTCTGCTCTTTCATATTTTATCGGATTGGCCATTCAGGCTTTTCATCTTTCCAGATATTTTACGTCTCACGTCTCAGAATAATGGCAGGAAATCATTTTCAGAACTTTCATAAGACTTCATTTTGTACAAGACAGTAAAGGTTCTAGACACGGCTAAAGCAACATCACGGCGGGTGAAAAATGTAATGATCCCATAAAGCATGACATCCGTAACCCAAGACCCTATACACCTCATGGACGATAATTCTAGCAAGCCTCCCCACAATGCGCCTGCAAGCATATCTCCTATGTTCTCGACTTTTTTCACGCTATCATCGCTCAAGCCCTTCATTTCGCGGCATTCTTGGCCATTGTGTTCAGCGCGCTTCCGTTCTTGAACCATTCAATCTGGGCCTCGTTGAATGTGTGGTTCAGCTTGACCTCGAAGGGCTCGCCGTCCTTAGGGTGGACCTTCATGGTCACGGGCTTGCCGACGGCCAGTTCAGTGCAGAACAAGTCAATCTAGATAATACATATTAGCCAGTGCGCCCATTTAATATAAATCATAAGGGAGATTAACTCACTCTGTCGTCAGGCTTGATCTTGTCGTAGTCGGCGGGGTCTGCGAAGGTAAGAGGAAGCATACCCTGCTTCTTCAAGTTTGTCTCGTGGATACGGGCAAAAGATCGGGTGATGATGGCGAGGCCACCAAGGTGACGGGGCTCGAGAGCAGCGTGCTCTCGAGAGCTACCCTCTCCGTAGTTCCAGTCACCAATAACCACCCACTTAATGCCCTTGGCTTTGTAGTCACGCGCGACAGCCGGAACAGCATCCCACTCGCCGGTGGTCGCGTTCTTGACCTTGTTCGCCTCCCCGTTGGCCTCGTTGATAGCACCAATCAGCATGTTGTTGGAAATGTTGTCCAAGTGTCCACGATACTTGAGCCACGGGCCGGCCATAGAGATGTGATCAGTGGTAGTCTTTCCCTTAGCCTTGATCAGGATAGGCATATCTAAGGCATCCTTGCCATCCCAAGGCTGGAAAGGCTGTAAGACCTGTAGTCGGTCGGAGGTAGGTGAGACTTGGACGCTAACAGAGGCACGGTCGGCGGGAGGAGCCTGGTAGGTGTTGTTGCCAGGGTCGTATCCCTTGCTGGGAAGACCCTCGCCAGTAGGAGGTTGCAATAAGAATTCGTTGCCGTCCTTGTCCTTTAGCTTATCAGTCAACGGGTTGAAGTGCAGGTTGCCGGCGATGGACAGAGCAACGACAAGATCGGGAGAGGTGACGAAGGAATGGGTGGCGGGGTTGCCATCGTTTCGGCCAGTGAAGTTACGGTTGTAGGATGAGAGAATCGAGTTGGGCTCGCCCTTCTTGACGTCTCTTCGGTCCCATTGGCCGATACAAGGACCACAAGCATTAGCAAGCACAACACCGCCGAACTCCTCAAAGGTCTGAAGTTGGCCATCGCGGGCAATGGTAGCACGGATCTGTTCGGAACCAGGAGTGACAACGAAGGCAGACTTAGCCTTCAGACCGTGATTGATGGCATCTCGGGCGATCGAAGCGGCTCGGGACATATCCTCGTACGAGGAGTTTGTGCACGATCCGATCAGGCCCACCTTAAGCTCCTCGGGCCAGTTGTTAGCCTTGACAGCCTCGCTGAACTTGGAGATGGGAGTAGCTAGATCGGGAGTGAAGGGGCCGTTGATATGCGGCTCGAGCTCAGAGAGGTTGATCTCGATAAGCTGGTCATACTCGGCACCCTCGTCTTCGTGCAGTTCCTTGGAGTAGGCTCGTGCGAAATCACCGATTTCTTGGCGTTTGGTGGCCTTGAGGTAGTCGTACATGCGGTCGTTGAAAGGGAACACAGATGTCGTAGCACCGATTTCAGCGCCCATCTAAAACAAGTCAGCGAGGCTCTAGGGAAAAAAACTGAGAATTCAAAACTGACGTTGCAAATCGTGCCCATTCCGGTTGCGGAAATGCTGTCAACACCAGGTCCGTGGTATTCAACAATGGCGCCAGTGCCGCCCTTCACGGTGAGGATTCCGGCAACCTTCAGGATGATATCTAGATCACTGATATTAGCACAATTCTGAATTATATATATGCAATCATGAACAAAGGTCAAAAACTACGCCACGCAACAAACCAAAATTAACTCACCTTTAGGTGCAGTCCAGCCATTCATTTGACCCGTCAACTTGACTCCAATCATCTTTGGCGCCTTCAATTCCCAAGGCAGGTTAGCCATGACATCGACGGCGTCAGCACCTCCGACACCGATAGCGCACATGCCGAGACCACCGGCATTAGGCGTGTGTGAATCAGTACCGATCAGGAGACCACCAGGGAAAGCGTAGTTCTCGAGAATGATCTGGTGGATGATACCAGATCCCGGTCTCCAGAAACCAATGTTGTACTTGGCACACGCCGAGGAAAGGAAGTCGTAAACCTCCTTGTTGATGCTGATAGCTCGCTCGAGATCCTTAACCCCGCCAACCTGGGCCTCGATCAAGTGGTCGCAGTGTACCGTCGTGGGGTTTGCCACTGAAGGCATGCCGGCAGACATGAACTGTAGAATAGCCATCTGAGCGGTGGCATCCTGGCAAGCGACTCGGTCGGGTCGCAGTTTCAGGTAGGAGACACCTCGCTCGATCTCCTGCCCATGTGGGTCGTCAAGGTGGGAGTATAAGATCTTCTCGGCGTATGTCAGAGGTCTGTTAAGGCGGCTGCGGACAATCGCCAAGTTTTCAGACATCTTCTTGTAGTTGATGAAGTTGCCTTCTTCCCAGTTGTTTTGCTTCACCTGTGATTTGAGGGAAATATTAGTCCTTATTCTCGGCGCCACACCAAGCTTTGAGCTTTCGCGATCAGCACCAGCTTACCTTCCTGTCCAGAGGTGAGTCTGTAACGGTCGCCATGCATCGGCGCAGGTTCATGCCGGTCATGACCCGCGAGCGGGCAACATTGCCCAGGACCTGTCGAGTGGCCAACATGGTGACAACCGCGGTCCCGAGGACAGGTATGAGGGGTTCAGGTCTTGGAAACTATTATGGTCAAGTTGTAACGCTTAGGGTATGCGGTAGGAAGGCAGATGGCCAAGAGGTAGACAGGAAGCCTCTAGGAACTCGACCAAGAAGAGGAATTGGTTCTTGGGAGGAGGAAGAAAAAAAGATGTTTTGATGGAAGAAGAGAGAAAAGGTGGAGAGTTTTGTGGTTTGCGATTGAAGATGCTACATTTGGGCTACCTAGGCCACCGGTACTACGGTACTACGGTAAAGGGAAGCTGCTAATGCCTACTGGCCCAAATCGCCGCTTAAGTGGCTAGGCTTGCTAGGTATCGGGGAGAATCAGGGTACTTCGGCTAAGACGAAGAGGTACCTCCACTGTTTATGGTGTCACCCGGCTGAATGGACGAATCAGAACACACGCGATTACTTCAAGTCGAATATGTGACCTCACACTGCTTCCACACTTGGATTTTGGGATCAGCCACGGCGCTGCGATAACGAAGGAACATGGCTCAAGCTTCCTTCCCTATGCAATCATCTCTATACCTATTGAATAAATAGGTCGTCATTGTTACCAACCTTCCGAGAATCAATTGGCTCTTCTACCTATTAGATCTATGAATTGTATGGGTAAAGTACCTATACAACCACTAAAGCATAACGCGTCTGGTAACACAAGCTAACTAAAACCCGCGGTTCACAAGTCGAGGTTCATCAAGAATGCGCGGGCTCTGAATGGATGAAAGCGGTGGCATGGATATAATACAGCGGCTTAAGCTGAGTATTTCCGGACTTAAGACATGAGCCTGCAGTTTAGCTGGAACTTTCTTGGTGGTCACTTTTTGTGTGAGCAGGCGCAGACGAGTCCAGCAATCAAGACATCGAAATCGGCAACAGGATGTAAACACTTGGAAGCACAATTTGACGTTCCCTTTGCAATCATCAAGTTTTGGTGAAAGTCAATCGGCAAACCGGATGGAAGATGTTCACCAGTCAATGGGCTTTCTTTGATTTTCCATAGCTAGCTAGCTCAAGCCTCATGGCATGTGGGAGCTGACTTATCTATGACCTAAGCTGCTTCCCCATCCCTGCTCAACGTCGAAACCTTTAGGGTAGTAAGCGCCGCAAATCAACACCTCCAGTCAGATATGTACAGTAGCTAGCGTACATCAGGTAGCCTCGCTGCAACAGAGTCGAAACAATGAGTAAGGAATACGCGGTCATCCTGCAATGTGATTGCAAACCACCTCCTCTCTATTGGCGAGCTTGAGATCAAAACAAAGTGCGATGTACCTCGTCCCTGAACTCATGTACCTGAGAAATAACCGCAGGTACCCCTTCCTCATAACAAAAGTAACGCCGTAGTGCGTAGCCCTGAATCGCTTCAAAAATGCAAGTCGGTCCACATTTAGAGGTCTGCAGGCCAAATTCGACAGGCCGAGACAAATTTTGCTGAGTCTGGAGACCAGAGGGGTGGACCTGAATTGGCCAATCGGCGCGAACGTGGAAAACAAGGGGAGCAATCCCCCCACGTAAACTTGCCTCGGTGTATGTTTGTCACCGAGTTGTTCAAGCTCGACGCATCGGGTAGGAGGGTTAATTATTGTTGATCGTATGTATCTGGTTGAACGATGACATCAGCCAGGGATATACAACGCTTAGTTGACACCCTATTAAATGGTATGCCCGTCCGAATAGAATAGAATGTCTAGCCAAGTCTACCGAAGTATAGGAATATCCATGGTTGTGTTTAGAGCAACGCTTGCCGCTCGCCCGGTTCCTGCAAAGCGGATGGAGCCGGGTCAAGTTCGGAGGCGCGGAACATGTGAACCGTAAAGAGCGCACTGCAGTCTGTAGCTGCGAACCTTGGAAGCTCAGACCACCTGCGAGAACCACTTCTGCCACTTTTTACTGCCCACTTGTATGTGGCTGAACGACTAAAAATGTTGTACCCCACCAAAATTTCTACGAGCGACAAATCTCCAAATCAACTTACCTAATACCGTCGAAGCGATACCAACGCCTCTTCTGCAGATCTAAGACGGGAAATACATCACAGCCGTCGCCTGTTCGAAAGTCGTTTCAAAATGGGAGTCACCAACAAGCGCACGCTGTCCAAGACCCGTCGAAAGACGAGGGATCTCGACCAGATCAAAGCCGACCTCCTCTCGCCGAAGCACCTCGCCCAGTTCAAACAGACCAAGGCACCCGAAGACCTACCAGGCCTAGGAAAGTGGTATTGCACCGAGTGCGCCAAGTGGTACGAGACCGAAGTGAGCCTCGTTGTGCACAGAAAAGGAAAGCCACACAAGCGAAGGTACGCATTATTCGTGACAGTGTGTGTCGCATTGGGTATCTAGTCTAATAGGGTTGATGTAGAGTCAAGCAACTTCGTGAAGAACCATACACGCAGAAGGAGGCTGAGGCAGCTATTGGCCTACGAACCGATAATCAAGGTCCCTACCGACAGGACAAGACAGCCGAGAACGAGATTACCATGACTACATGAACGGGCAGGATCTTCCTCGAGATTCCCTCAGGAACCATGCCTTTCTGATACCGCCAGACCGATAAAACAACGCCCGATCCTCCACATACTCAAGCGTACGATATAATACGCAAGTATGCCATCCTACTGGCTCGAAGCCCTTTATAACCGAGGATATTAAGGTTGACCAGGACGTCTCATGGTTGTTAGGAGTCCTCGACGTGGCTCATTTCAACCCGCGAGCTCTCGGTCTGACAAGACCACTTTGGCGACCTCTCGTTGTTCCACCTCTCCCTCTTGATTGGGTGCCGCCTCTTGATGAAGAAGGCAAACGAGATTGGCGAGTTTCCGGCGTCGCAAACTTCTTCGGGGTCGGCTTAGAGACGGTGGGCGGATGTTCTACGAACGATGTATCCGTGGTCCTACAGAGATAATTAGAGTCTTGGCTCAGCGCCTGGGATTGAATACATCTGCACATACATGAACGTAGTCTCGCCATCCAATTCGTGTCCTCGCTCTGCACTTCTAGATCGGCCTGTGGATGGTTGTTGTTCCTCATTGAGCTTTGCCCTACGAAATGATTCCGTGATTGGTCCCTGCATGCATCTGTAAGATATTGTTAAACTCTATGAAAGTAGATCACATCCATACCTCCGGAAAGTCGACGCAGAAAGCGTTCATGTTCAGGCCGTAGAGAAAACTGGCGAAATCCTCGCTGAAACGAGCAAGACTCTCGTGCATAAGTTGGAAATGCATCATATTAGCCTCCAGGTCCGCAACGGCATCGGAGAGTTCGGCGAAAGCGGGCTCGAAGACGTTCAAGGGAAAGGGCTCGCTGCCTTCGACACTACGCTGAGCGGATTCGCGGAACGAGGAGCGGGAGGAGGGGCGGAGGGGTGTTGTCGGACGCGATCGCGACGTAGAGCGCGGTCGTCTACCGCTGTCATGACCTTCGCTTGCCATGATTGAATGCTCTCAATGGTGTATCTAGAACGATCTGCCGACGTGTCGAGAAAATTTCAGATATAATTGTGTTGAGTAGGCGTTGTCCAAGGTAGTACTCGCGGATCATTGACAAACAATCAGTTTCTCGAATCAAATGCCTAGCGACCGATGTACCTCTCTATAGGGCTATGGGCAGGTGGCGGCCAGGGTTACCCATAGTGGGGTCTCAGCTCGAATCTTAAGTATCAGGCACGTGCCATGCTGCTATTTGGACTTCCAAAGTGACGTAGACTCTGCTGGGAAGGAAGGGATAGGAGGCGCGACGGGTCGCAATAAGCGCATCCCAAGACCTCGCATAATGGCATATCACTTGTGTCTTGGCTTCTTTTTTTCCCTTTGAAGGCTTCTTAAATTCAAACACTAAGCTCCATATACATACTCTCTTCTCATATACATACCTCATAATTATTCCTAATTGTTCCCTTAACCTCAAATGCTTCGAATCTTCCCACTGGACCAAAAGAGAGTAGAAATAAAGTACTCGACACACTTACCAAGGACTAAGTAGTGTACACTGAGACCCTTGTCCAGCTTCTTTGTGGTTTTAATACGCGAGACCGAATACGATAATACGATTGGTCCGACCAGGGGATACAGCTATTACCTACCTGCGTACGTCAACACCAAGGGCACCAACCTCTTGGAGCCCTCTTTCAGCATTCCATTGTCTGGCGTTGCTTCCGCGTCCTGTCAGCAAGTTGAGATCTTGCGACGGCGCTTTTCCCGCCCTTGACAGCACCTTAATTCGCAGCTGGAATTACGCTTATACGGCGATACGGCGGCTCGGGTCCGCCGGACATTTGCGCGAACTATTAGGAGTGTCTTGGATCCTTACCTATGAAAACGCCTGCGCTTTTCCTACCGCAGCCAGTTCTCTTCTCCGCAGCTCCGAGACTTTGCTTCATTGCCAGTCGCCTTGCAGGTCATCCGATATCCAATATACGTCGATCTTCGTTTCATACTTCTGAGATCTCGCGCGCATTCTTTTGCCCCGCTCTCCCTCTGTCTGAGCCGTCATCAAAGTCTGCACAGCCCCGCGGTTCTCTGTCACGGCGTTTTGAGAGTGATATCAGCGCTCGCAAATTTTATTCCTGGTCGCGACAATTCCGAACAGGGCAAACTCATTGTGAGAAGCGCAAATTATCAAGCTCCAACTATACCAGCGAGAAGCGCCTAGAGAGTCGGACCTCACGTGCGCTATATATTGTGCCTTTGGTCCTCTTTGGCGCTCTAGCACTCTACGGCTTGATCTATTACGACTTTGAAGAGTATCAACTTGTTGAAGAAAGTGCTGGAGCTTTCTCCAGCGAAGAGGCTGAAGGCGTAATGGAGCAGCTTCCAGGTAGACCGGGGAACTTGACCCCCGAGGAGGACGAGAAGCTGCGCAAGTTCTGGGAAATGTTCTTGCAAGTATGCGGTGTCCTTGGCGATGATAATACAGCCACTGAGACGGACGCCGCCTCCGAGGCTCCATCGAGAACGGGCACCGAGAAACCTAAGAAGAGTCGGATGTCCCTATTCAAGAAGAAAAAGGACAAGGAAAAGGGAAGCGGAACTTCCACACCTACCAAGGTTTCCGGAATGGACAGTATTAAGGAAAATGACCCAGAAGATAAATGGGGTGAGAACAAGGCTTACCTTGAAACCCTGGCGACGCACTCTCCAGAACAAATAAGGGCTACAATTTGGTCCATGGTCAAGCATGACCATCCTGATGCCCTTCTCCTTCGCTTTCTGAGAGCTAGGAAATGGGACCTGCAGAGGGCGCTCGTCATGTTGATGTCGACAATGAACTGGAGATGTTCAGAAGCGCACGTTGACGACGAAATCATGGCGAACGGCGAGGAATATGCCGCCATCAACGAGAAGAGCAGTGATCCCAAGACCAAGAAGTTGGCGGAAGACTTCCTTGCCCAGCTACGCATAGGAAAGAGTTATTGCTATGGAACAGACAATGCGGGAAGGCCTATTTGCATTGTCCGAGCTCGTCTGCATAGGGCTGGCGAACAATCCGAGGAGGGTCTCGAGCGGTTTACGGTTTACTTGATCGAGACAACGCGGTTCATGTTAACCCCTCCTGTTGATACTGCTGTGAGTGTTCCGGGATAATTGCATCCAAGATATGAAATCTAATACTTCCAGTGCGTCCTCTTCGACCTGACTGGGTTCTCATTAGCCAACATGGTAAGCGGAAATATCAAACTTGACTAGATAGTGTGCAAACTAATCCCACATAGGACTACACGCCGGTCAAGTTCATGATAAAATGTTTTGAGGCCAACTATCCCGAGAGTCTCGGAGTAGTTCTTGTTCATAAGGCCCCCTGGGTCTTCCAAGGTATATAACTCTAATTCGCTATTGCTTGTACCAGTTTTAATCAAATGTGTAGGTATCTGGAAAATTGTCAGAGGCTGGCTCGACCCAGTAGTCGCGGGCAAAGTACACTTTACCAATACTCTCAAAGACCTCGAAGAGTTCATTGCCAAGGAGAGAATACCTACCGACCTGGAAGGGACATCAGGCTACACTTACGAATACAAGGAGCCGGTACCCGGGGAGAACGCCAAAATGAAGGACCTCGAAACCAAGGAGAAGCTCCTGCAGGAGCGTGAGGCTCTCTACGAGGAATATGAAGGCAAGACAATCGAGTGGATGAACGAGCCAGATGCTACGAAGAGGGCCACTCTTTACTCGGAGCGCGACGCCGTGGCCAAGAAACTAAGAGATCAGTACTGGCGCTTAGATCCCTACCTCAGGTCAAGGTCGTACTACGACAGGATAGGTGTCATTAAGCCCGATGGGACGCTCGATTATTACCCTGCGAAGATCACTCCAACTACCACGAACGGGATTGCGGCCGCGATAGCAGCGGGTGAGACGGCGACTGACGATGTGGATTGAAATGGCTAATGGGAGCATACAGAGGAATAAAACAAAAAGAAGAGACACACGGGTGTGAGCAATCCGCATAGACTAGGACAGGTTCTAATATCACCGAAACAAGTGACTGGGAATTTGCATTTGCTTATTATAATTGTGAACCCCGCCGCATTTTGGGCATCTGTCGTTTTTTATCTGATAGTTACCTCCTATCTATGACTAGAAATGCCGCAGTTTAGCTGAGTAAGGCTTCCTGGCATTTCTTCTCATTACATCTTAGACTTGATATCCTCGAAGAGGGCCTTCAGCGCGTCCATGTCGGTGGGCTGCTGAGGCCAGCTTATTCCGAGTCCTTGCTCCTCGCTCGGCTTGGGGATCTACATACACGTCAGCAGGGGATCGCGTTTGCCTAAGTCTGTTGGCTAGAGTGTCTTACCATGTGGAAGTGAACCTAGAAGTTAGACCGTTATAGTCAGCTACTCTGCCATTCATATATATTTTACCAAGCGAAACACGCCTCTGTTTCTCCTCTTTCTCATTCATACACCCGTAGAAAATAGAGTAGACATAGAGGTAGGTAATAACAGGGAATGAGATGAGATGAGACTGGGCGAACTCACATGGTCCACGACCTGGTGGGCGATGCGGCCGTTGTTCTGCAGGATGTTGTAGTTGACGGCGCCGGTGGCCGTGACGAGCTTCTTGGCCACGGGCAGGATCTCGCTCAGGTGGTCGTCGGGGATGTCGGTTAGCTTGGCGCCATGGAACTTGGGAATCACGAGCTACATGAGCGAGACTGGTGAGTTATGAGAGCCCGTATAGTGCTGCTAGATATAGGCATGCCGTTTTGATACGACGGGAATTGTGAGATGGTGAGTGGGAGGGGTGTCGCGTCTTACAGCATGGCCCTTGCTCAGAGGGCTGATGTCGAGGAACGCGAGCGTCTTCTCGCTCTCGAAGAGCTTGAAGCAGGGGATCTCTCCTACATTCTTGGTGTTAGTTCGCTTGGTACGTTTCATTAAGATATTTTTTCAGTTATGGGTGTATAAGATGTATAAAGAAGCATTTGAGGTATCTAGGTTGACTTGATGTGAAGCTGAAGGGCTAGAACTCTATAGGCAAGGTAACGCTCGGATTGCTTGCCTTTAATGATCTTACAGAAGATGCAGGCTGCCATCTCGAATTCAATTGATTCGCAGGTTCTCGATAAAACTAATTGGGATGGAGACGTGGACCTTGATGGCTCTTTGGGCTTAAGATATAAAAGGCGTGGTAGATATAACCCGCAGTTGGTACGCTCACGTTGTAGATAGACAGCGGCTCTCAGCGCAGTCAGGACGTCACACATCGGTGGAGGGGGCTCAGAGCTACCCCGCCAGCCCGCCTATCTGCTATCGGACACATCTCGGAAGAATCTCGGCAAGAAAAGATGCTGTCACTTTCACGAAACGCTGCTGTTGTTCTAGCTGGCTGCAAGACACAGATGGTAGACAACGAGACGCATAGGGCTATATATCACATATAAAGGTATAGTATATAACAGCATTGGATATATGGATATCGAGTGTAATTCTATTGATACGTGATTGCAATCAGGACGCAACATTGCTGGTGACAACGCATGGATACAGTAACGTTGGAGGGAGGAGTTCGGTCCGGTTTGGATCGCTGGACGCGGATGGGAAAATGTAAAATAATGAAAATATCAATTGATCAGGCTAAAATAAGAGGCAGGTGCAGAAATGAAAATGAAGACGTAAAAGGGGTGAAAAAAAGGTTGCAAAAACAAAATTGAATCTAGAACTTCCAGAGTATTGTTTCCAAAGATTAGTGTAAAGGAGCTTTTTGGGTTGCGCAAGGTTGAGTCAGGTAAAAGGCATGAGTCAAGTACTTTTACGCAATCCCGCTCCTAAAAAATACTGTAGTTATTGATCCTTATAACCCTAATGGCTTCTGGCCAATCGGAAGAAATACGGCTGTCGAGTGCGTGAGCGCGCACTGTGCCTACTCTACACATCAGTGGGCCTCCATCCGTTCTTCTCGTTCAAGTCCGCTTGAATACTGTTAGTTGACTTTGCAGCCATCAAATATTATGGTACCTATTTACTGCGTTATCTTCGCCTCTTTTACGACGATTGTTCAATGTGTTTATAATTTGCAGTCACTCGCCCACGCCGTGTTCCTTGTGCGAATGATAGACCTTCTCCAAGACCGACTTTATAAGTTGACTATAGGAATATCTCAAAATTTGAGATAGCAAATAAGCCGGTTACACCATAAATCTATGCTTCATGTGCCGTGATCAGATTCGAAACACGCTCTTCATGCGTTTTCCGTAAAATTTCAAGTTTACTGTGTGTAATAATGATGCTTATCGAGTAGCGATCATCTTAGTGAACAAGCTACACAGAGGGAGCATTGGCTCGGATGTCTTGCATGAGGAGCCAGGAGTGATTGCGCCCGACGTAACAATCTTGGTGACAGTGTTGAGAAGACTATTGATAGATTGGTGGGAAGGCCTAGTGAGAATAGAGAGAAACAGGCGTTGGGCACCTGATTATTTTCGTGATAATTCAGAAAGGAATCGCAAATCGTCAGCTGTATGAAGACCTAGTCTACCAGAATGATACCTGAACCCACCGTTACTAAACCCGAGGCTCTTCGAAATCTCCCACATGAAATCAGGCACACTCCGGTCACTTAATCACTCGGTGTAGCACTACACAATGTTGGCTGATGCCCTTTCGTTCCATTTGGCCCCTGGTGGGTATGGTTCGGATTTCACTTGTAGGAGGATGCTGCTGGACAGTTAGTAGACCTACATGAAGGTGTGCTACTCTCTGGGATGGGAGAACGAATATTTATGTCGACGACTCCCTTGCAGTATTCAGTGAGTTGGCCGCGGGCGTGTTGTACATACGTTTCTCAGGACCTACTTAACGCTTTCGCCGTCGAATGACCAATACAACGGCACAGTTGAGCCGTACGGACACTACTGCTGCTGCGCCCTCCTGAGAGACAAATCCAGCTGAGATGTCAAATGTGCCAGGAGACCCTGGCCACCTCATATATAGCCTGAAACTCGGACCTATGGACCGTTGCTGGTGCTATCCTCCACTATAGCAAGTAACATTACCATGTCTCCCGGAAAGGTCGTATGGGGAAGCTTCGCAGAAGTGAAGAGTAGATCAATAATGAATCTATTTCAGATTAGGAAATTATCTATATAGCGTTTCAGACGCGAAGTAATGGACAACTCGGTACCAGCTACGTCAAGGTATAATTTAAATACATAAAATCGCTGAGCTCCAAAGGCAGCATAGATCTAGGTTTGACCTATAAACTTCCCGATTCCAGCCAACATTTTTTCATTCAACATAATTTCCACGCGGCGCACCGCAAGCGACAGTACCCCGACCTTCAACATCAGGGTCGTAGGAGTCCGCTCGCGGCGTGATAATTCAAATTCCTCCCAAAGAAACATGCGCCCGTTTTACTTGGCAGCGGGTATCCCCTGCGCCTTCAAAAACTCCACCGCATCGTCTATCCCCTGCGGGGAGTTGATCCAGTGCCCGCCGTCCGCGTACTCGTGCCACTCGACGTCCATGCCGAACTCGAGCAGCCCGTCCCGCAGCTGCCGCCCGTAATCGACGAACACGAGCGGGTCGTCGGCACAATGGCTCAGGAACGCAGGCGTGTTCCGCACCAGCTGGTCGCTCTCGGCGTCGAGAAACTCCTCCAGCCCCAGCACCTCCCGCGTCTCCCCGAGCGAGCCCCCCGCGAACGGCAGCCAGGCGCAGAACGCCATGACACCCGCCAGCCGCGGCGGCACGTCGTTCTCCGTGTCCACGACCTCGCCGTGCCCGTCCTCGGGACTCAGATGCAGCAGCGTATGCACGGCCGTCGCGCCGCCCATGCTAATCCCCGCCAGCACGATGCGGTCCAGCCCGCCGACGCTCTTGGCCTCCCGCCTCACGATCCTCCGCAGCGCCTCCACGCTCGCGCTCAGGCCTACGGCCTGCAGCTCCTCGCGGTCCGTCATGTCCAGGATGTTCCAGACGTCGAACCACTGGTTCCAGACGTCGCCCGAGGTCTCGACGAGGCGCTCCTCGGCCTGCGGGAAGACCCAGCGCACGCTGGGGAAGGCGTCGACGAGCGATCGCCGCCGCGAGTCGCGGTTCCACCGCAGCAGCCCGTCCGCCATGTTCTGCGACGTGTCGCCGCGCCCGTGCAGGAATATCACGGTGTGCGTGTGCTTGTGCGGGGCCAGCGGCGCCACGACCGAGCAGCCGAGCTCCATTATGGGGGGTTGGTGGTGGGTGGTTAGGTATTACGCAGTACAGTATGTGGTAGCTTCTGTACGACTTATGTATTACTAGTTGCTACTCTAAATCCGATTTCTAGGTATTCCCGGCAACGGTGGCGGCAACGGGAGCGGGAGCGGTAGCGGTGGCGGCGGTGGCGGGTCCAGGGTAATGGTAACGATGATGTAATTGAGAGGGGACACGGGTTAGCATTGCTTTGCTTTGCTTTGATTTGTTCTGCTCTTGCCCAGCCTCTCGTCGGTCCTCTCGAATAATACGTGTGCGAGTATACTAAAATTATGCACGAGGGACTTCTTGTTCCTTTTATTTTAATAAGTTTATTAAGAACGAAGGCAAGTCCGGCCACCCCCAATGCGCACGGAACCTAGGAAAGTTTGGTACTTGATGTTTATAGTTTGATGCTGGTTGCTCTTTTTAGTTCGCTTATGCCGGCCCAGTGCGCTGCCAAGCCGGAGGATAGCGGGGATCATCGCTGAGGCGCTACTGTCATACGCTGCGCTTAAAAGACGGACCTACTATCTTTACTGTGTTAGGTAGAATAGAACGGCTTGATGAATTAGCTGATGGGATAAACGTGTAGATAGGAAGGAATGAGAAGAATGTGTAGCAATCTGGAGAAAATGAATTCTCGAAAAGCAAAGATACCTAATCACAGAGGTATACGATTAATCTAGGTAAGTTGTTGACTTGATCAAAAGGCTGTATTTGTTCTATATACCTATGCATCCATGTCTCTACGATTTCACAATTCGTCCTTCGTTCTAGTCTTCGGCTCAGACTCCTCTTCGAACCGCCTACTCTTCGTATTCTTCTCCTCAGCGCTTCCCGAAAGCACCTTCTGAGTATCACCCACATTGGCGACCAAGCCTCTCCGTCGTCGATCCAGCGCCGCAATCTCCTCATCGTATACCGTCCACTCCGGCACCTGTCTCCTAGCCCGGTCCAGTTTTGGCTCCTTCGTCTGAGGATTATTGCACAAGTCAATGGTTCGTGCTTCCTTCTGACTCTCATCGCTGCACCATGTCTCGCACCACAGCCATTCCTGCGGTAAGCTGTGAATCGGGATCACAAACTGCATATGATTGGGAAGGTCTTGGTCGAGATTAGAGAGTGAGGCTGGATCGGCTGACAGTTGGTGGTAGTGCTGCCTGAGCCTATCACCAGCAGCGAGCTGCCTGAAACGTTTGAGATCAACGACGTAGAGAGCCGAAATATGGTATGGACTACCGCGGAGATAGTTCTTCCAGTAACCTTGTTTCCAAAAGCGGAAGCCTTCCATCTCGGTCCGGGAGTCGCACATGGGCGTGAAGCCGTACGGTGCGCCCTCTAGGTCAAGATTGACGAGGTCGATCATATCCGTTCTGACAATTTGGTCCGCATCAACGAATATGACCTTGTCGAGAGATAGAGGGAAGAGAACGTCGAGGAAAAGAATCTTGTAACCCCAAATCTCACGTTGCTTCTCCTTTTGCTGGCGCAGCCAATGTGGCCATTTATACGTAACCATCTCATATTTGAAGCCGTACTCTTCGGCTAGGTGAGGGATGAAATCCTTAAAGGATGGGGATAGGAACTGCTCGATGAACCAGAACTTGACTGTGTGATTGGTATTCTTCATGACTGAAACCATCATGATGTTGAGCATACGCTCGTAAAGATGACCGCTTGCAACTGAGAAAATGTTGATCTCGGCGTGCTCTTCGTCTGAGACGGATTTCGGCTTGGGCTTTGATCCGCCGAGTATACCTTCAGCAAACTTGAGGCCGCGGGAGATAAGATCCCCACCAGATTCTGAGCTGCTTTCTTCAAGGACGTCTTCTAGTTCCATACCGGGCTTTCGCTCAAGCCGTGGGTATAAAGTAGTGCCTTGGAAGTCCATGAGAGCAACATCGGTACCTTCATCACCTGGAACAGCGTTATAACCTTTTGCACCTACACTAATGATGTTGAAGATCTCCGAGCTCCTCCCTTCTTTAAGAGTGATATTGTAATAACCGGGATTGGCTTTGAATTGAAAGTAGCCAAGGTTGGCCATGATAATCGTGTCATCAACGTGGGGATCACGCTCAGTACCGAGCAACAGCTGCACGCCACGAGGCGGACTACCAGTGGTTTCTCTAGAGTGTCCTTCAATAAGAATATGCTCGAGCTCGTAAACCGCGTCCACGTCCGTTTTGATTGAGCTCAGCTTCAAATTGTCCAGGTCATGAATGGAGTACTTCGCTGCTACTAGCCAGGCAGGCGGAACATCCATGCCAAGGTTGAGAAGGGCCTCGGAAGGAAGTCCTTTGAAGGTTGCACCCAAGGGCTTAACTTTTCCAGCTTCGTCGAAAGATGGCACGGGATCCAATACGTAGCGATAGAACCTCTTGACCGGAAGCTCCTCTAATCTCTCTTTAGGGTTCAAGAAGATCCGCATGTAGACGCCATCGAGCTGAGATAGGACCTTGAGTATGGGAGCCCACTTCTGTCCTACCTCACTAGCGGGGTTGATCATAGCAACGAAGTGAATACTTGCCGTCGCTGCGTCACCAGCTTCAATCATTGTGTAGCTTGAATTCCACTGATCGTACATGGTAGTCCTGAGAGGTGGGGCGGACTCGAAAATCCCCTCTGGTAGGTCTGAGATGGTAGATAGAGCGGTTACCGATGTGAGCTTTGCTGCGGCTAGCGGACTCGAGACCTTATCTGTCAAACCCAAAGCATCTATTGCCTTATATACTGGGAGTATTCGTGTTACTTGTTCAAATTCGAGCAGCAGGTCAAAATCAGCCTCCTTGAATACCGTGTTGCCAGCAAAAGGACCGACTACACGGCCATTAAGGATGAGTGACTGTGAACCTGGCGTGATTGCGGCTTCTGCCAAAAATCGTGACAAGGCAGCATTGTACCCGTCATCCGGTACGTCGGCCGGTCCGTGTAATAGTATTTCTAGGGTCTCCAAATTCTCGACCTCTAAGAGCTTGGGGATATCCCTCTTCAACAACGCATTGATCTGGTGTGCACTGCTGGATGTTGAGGGGTTATGGATGATATCGAGGCGCACGCCAGGATTGTTGCGTCGGAATGCTAGAGCAGATAGCAGAAGACGGAGACCTTGCTGTGAGGTCAGATCGGCGACAACGGTAAGAGTAGCCCATGTTTCCTTGCTTGTGTCTTCACTTGCTTCAATAACAGGGACGGCATCAAACAGATCCCTGTGCTCTGTGTAAAGCTTATTGACGTTCAAGACGGTTAGAGTGTTACTACCTTCGGGGAAGATGTAAAGGTTGCGTCGAGTCGGCGCGCCTTCTAGGAAAAGTCCCGGAATCCAAGTCTCATCATCAACTTGGCCCATAAAAACCCCTTGCTGAACCAGTTGCAAATCGGTACTCATCCTCATGGTCATCGTCGAAAGCCAGGTGTCTTCCCTTGGTATCGCTATTCCATTAAGGAATAAGGGTGGTATTTCGGTATCAGCGTTGAGACGTTCCACCCAATGCTTTGCGAGTTCAACTTGTTTGATATGGTTTTCTGACTCGAGGACCTCCTTAAATGGAAGAGGAGTTGAGTCGGCCTTGGGTGTTCGATCTTTCACCGCTTTGTCAAAATTTGCCTGGTCAGAACCTCCTTTCTTGCACATCTCTAGATAAGACATGAGGCTGGCTAGCCCATAGTTCTCAAGCAGATGGTAGGCCACTTTTGCACGAGTCTCGGCTTCCTTCGTCGGTGTTAGCGGAACCAACCCGAAGCGGACAGGAAGCAGTCTCCTGATGTATCCCTGAAGCTGCTCAACGACTAAGGATAGATCTTCCGCTTTAGTCAAGTCCACCGGAACAATCAAATTGAAAATGTCTTTGCGGATTGATGGGAATTGTCCAGGATATGTCCTTTGCATAAGCTGCAGGAAGTTAGTCATATGATGGGGCCTCTTTCGGTTGGATAATGAGAACTTACGGCCATGAGGCTCTTGGGATAATCAGCATATCGCCTGTCTTTTTCGATATTATTCAACCAAATGATAACGCGGCCCTCTTCAATCTCATCCCGCCAGTCAAACCTTCGAGGCTCATCGTCGGATTTAGCCATCGTCACTTCCCGGTTGCCGAGTAAGGAAACGGCCTCTTTTCCAGTCAGACCTAAATCCGTTACCCCTTCGATGAGTTTTCTTTCCCTTCGAATGCTGTCGACGAGAGTAAAGGGATCAATCTGTCGCTCTATGAGTTGGACACCATTCATCCAGAAGACGTTCATTCCAGCGGGAACTCCCAGAGCTCGGTTTTGACGATGCTCCTTAACGAACGCATCCGAGGCATTGTGCGCCGCGAGTGAGGCAGAGAACTTCGGAAAATCTTGGGTCAATTTGATCAAGGTTTGGAAAGGATCCTCGCTCTGCATGATAAAAGAACCAGCTTTGAGTCCAAGCGATGACAGCTCCGAGCTCGATAATGGCTTTAGATCAGTAACTTCCTCTTCTCCATCGAGCACGACATCGGTAGGCGCAGGTTTGACAGTCGAGTCCGTCTCGGTTCCAGCATCTCGATCGTCGATGACAATGTAATCTGTTCGTTTAAGCTGAAGTTCTACTCCGTACCCACTGACCGGCAGCGGTTCCCGTCTTCCAGCCCGGTCAACACGATATCGTAACCGGTAGGATATCTCCCCTTTCCGGGCCATCTGTGCTAGAGATTGGTGGAACGCTCCAAACTCTGGTTTAGTGATATCCGCGTATAGAATCGCTTCAGAGCCGGCACCCAAGGCACGATCGAACGGGAGGGATCGCAATTTCCTGTCGTCGCGTTAGATAAAGTCGACGAGATTGCGAGACACAGTACATACGAGCTTCCTGAGATTTGACCTTCAGCATGCGCAAGTGACGCTGAGCAGTACCGTTTCCCGCTCAGGAGTACCCACTCGGCGCAGTCGTCTCTCGCATCTCCTAGAGAGGGCGCCACAGCTGTGTCGTAGTATTGGTAATGCGCTTCTATTCTTGGAGCTGCTGATCTCATAGATAGAGCAAGCTTGAAAGTAGACAGCGCTTCGGGGCCCTCCATATGGCCATCTTGCTTCAGAACCTCGAGGAACTTCTCGTATAAATCTTTGTCCGTTGTAGCTTTTGCGAACGTGCCGTCGGCAATCCGATCGAGGAGTGGGAAGTAGGATGTTGCGTTCTCTCCGGCGGCAGTCTCTCTAGTTTACGTTTAGCTGTCACTATTCTGGATGCGAATCATATACAGCAACCTACAGAAGCTCGACTAAATACGGCGGAGCAGGAAATGCAGCTTGCATAGCAACATTGACAGAAGGCCCAGCTACAACAGAACCCGGCGCTAGACTGAGAGCTGCCAGGAAAGTGGCTGCAAGGCCACATGGCAACTGGAAGAGTCGTATCATGGCGTTTCGGAGTTGTTTAACTTAGAAAGTCGGGAAGGCAAGAGAAAGAATAGCTCTGTCGCAAGCTCTTGCACGCGGCAGAGCTTAGAGCTTCCGGTGTCTACGAAACCATATACTGTGAATTCAAGTCAAAAGGGGGAATCTGAAGTCACGACGGCTGAACGCTTCGTCCTTGGTAAACTGCAAAGTGGCTTTTTACAAGGTACATGGAGGTCTGGACTTATGCCATATCCGAGCTGCCATACACATAAAGGGAATGCAAAGGAGAGTGACGAAGTTCAGCAATTGAACACCTAGACGAATTAACGAATCTGGACCAATGAGGTCAACCTAGAAACTTAAACTTCTAAGGTACAGCCAATGGGAAGAAAGAAAGGGAAAACTGAAGCTGTCAGGGGATGCGATGTTAGTGTACTATGTAGGTACGGCGATACAGCTGGAGCTAGGGTGAGCTGCCCCTCCATGTCGTACTTCTACTTGTTGGCACTAGGTGATCCAGTACACCATGCGGTACCGAGTACTAAAATTGGAAAAGGGGATAATATTTGTTCCGGACTCGCACAATCAGGCCAGCTGGAAGCACGATCCCGGGCAACCAAGCCACTGCAGCCAGAGCCCCCCCGGCCAGGAAATAATCCACCGTCACTTTTGGGGCCACGAATTGATTGTATGTAATTGCCCGAACAATAGCGAGAGTACGGCGTCAAGACAACCGTCTACAGAGCCTCCCAGCTCCCTATCCCTCACCGCAGAGACTAATTCTTCTCCTCGCCGACTCTATTAATCTTCATCCAACCTTGGCGCAACCTTGCTACTATTCATGACCCAAGCTTAGGGGCTCCCTGCTGCCTCTATCCTCTTCACAATGCAGGCCTCTTCGGGAATGTTAACAAAGGTGCCTACCCTTCACACGCTTGGCAAGCTGGTCGCATTGATTCAAAGTGGTGGCTGACCTTTCTTGCTGTAGTTCGAGTCCAAGTCTTCGAGAGCGAAAGGCATTGCCTTTCACCCAAAGAGGTCGAGACCCCCCTCGATACGTCCCCCGTCGTCACCGCTGTTCGTTACTGACACTTAAGCGATTAGACCATGGATCCTCGTATCGCTACACTCCTCAACCATCCAATTGTGGGATTACCGTATGGGAACACTCATCGATCGATTCGAAGAGCACGACGGCCCCGTTCGAGGCATTGATTTTCACAAGACACAACCCCTGTTCGTTTCTGGAGGCGACGACTACAAGATCAAAGTTTGGTCTTACCAGACGCGACGATGTCTGTTCACCCTGAACGGACATCTAGACTACGTTCGAACCGTTTTCTTTCACCACGAACTTCCATGGATCATATCAGCTTCCGACGACCAGACCATTCGGATATGGAATTGGCAAAATCGGTCGCTAAGTATGACCCCTAGTAAAGGGAAGGTGCCCAAAGAAATGCTCGCTGACAGCAGGTTTAGTTTGCACAATGACTGGCCATAATCACTATGTAATGTGTGCTCAGTTTCACCCCAAAGACGACCTTGTTGTATCTGCGTCCCTCGATCAGTCCGTCCGTGTTTGGGATATCTCTGGTTTGCGAAAGAAGCATTCTGCGCCGACCTCGATGTCATTTGAAGACCAGGTCGCTCGATCAAACGCCCAACAGACGGACATGTTCGGTAATACCGATGCTATGGTCAAATTCGTACTCGAAGGCCACGACCGAGGAGTCAACTGGGTTGCTTTCCACCCTACGGCTCCACACATTGTATCCGCTGGCGATGACCGTCTTATAAAGCTGTGGCGTTTTAGCGAAACAAAGGCCTGGGAGGTTGACACTTGCCGCGGCCATTTCCAGAATGCTTCTGGTTGTTTATTCCATCCCCACCAAGACCTAATCCTTTCGTGCGGCGAGGACAAGACGATTCGAGTGTGGGATTCGCAAAAGCGTACCCTTGTCCAATCTTTCAAGAGAGAAAACGATCGATTCTGGGTCATCGCAGCTCACCCCGAGATCAACCTGTTTGCTGCTGGCCACGATAATGGAGTCATGGTTTTCAAATTGGAGCGAGAACGGCCAGCTTCGACTGTGCACCAGAACACGCTTTTCTTCATCACAAAGGAGAAGCATGTCCGCTCGTACGATTTCCAGAAGAACGCTGAAAGCCCGACGTTGGTGTCTCTGAAGCGACTTGGTAGCCCTTGGGTCCCTCCTCGGACGTTGTCTTATAACCCAGCTGAGCGGTCTGTCCTCGTCACGTCGCCTGCCGATGGTGGCTCTTACGAGTTGATTAATCTCCCTCGAGATGGTTCTGGCGCGTTGGAAGCAACGGACTCGAAGCGCGGGCAAGGAAATTCGGCGATTTTCGTTGCTCGGAATCGGTTTGCTGTCTTGAATACATCTACTCAGACCGTCGACATCAAGGACCTTTCCAACAACACGGCGCGATCCTTCAAGCCCCCTGTTGGCACTACCGATATCTACTTTGGTGGCACTGGAAATCTGCTCATTATCACTCCTACCGCCGTCCACCTTTACGATATTCAACAGAAGAAGAGTATCGCTGAGCTGGCCGTGAACGGGGTCAAGTACGTTGTGTGGTCCAATGACGGTCTCCATGCCGCCCTTCTGAGCAAGCACAATGTCACAATTGTGACGAAAACGCTCGAACAAGTTAGTACGCTACATGAAACCATTCGGATCAAGAGCGCAACCTGGGACGACGCGGGTGTCCTGCTATATTCTACCCTGAATCACGTCAAGTACACCCTTATGAACGGTGACAACGGCATTGTCAGGACTCTTGATCAGACAGTATACCTCGTGAAGGTTAAGGGCCGAAACGTCTATTGTCTCGACCGCTCAGCTAAGCCCAAGATCCTTCACATCGATCCAACTGAGTATCGCTTCAAGCTGTCCCTGGTCAAGCGCAACTACGAGGAGATGCTCCATATCATCCGCACGTCTAGCTTGGTCGGCCAGTCCATTATTTCATACCTCCAGAAAAAGGGCTACCCCGAGATTGCGTTGCAATTCGTCCAGGACCCTGCTACTCGTTTTGAGCTCGCCATTGAATGTGGTAACCTCGATGTGGCTGTAGAGACGGCCAAAGAACTTGACCGACCTAAGCTCTGGTCAAGACTAGGGACTGAGGCTCTAGCGCATGGAAACCACCAGGTTGTGGAAATGGCTTATCAGAAGCTCAAGCAATTCGACAAGCTTTCTTTCCTGTATCTCGCAACGGGTGATCATTCGAAATTGGCAAGAATGGCCAAGATTGCAGAGCACCGAGGTGACTTTACAGCGAGGTTCCAGAATGCGCTATACTTGGGCGAAGTTGAGGACAGAATACAGATGTTCAAAGAGATCGACTTATGTGAGTCTTGCTTTCAAATTTCTGCTGATTTTTAGGCACTAACAAAATTGTAGATCCTCTGGCATATATGACTGCTAAGGCACATGGTCTTGAAGAAGAAGCCCAGTCTATCTTAGAAGCAACTGGTGTCTCTGAAGACCAACTGAGGCTGCCTACCTTTGGAGAGCCCCTTAACCCTCCCAAGCCGATTGTGCCGACGTACAAGGCCAACTGGCCCACCAAGGCAACCTCACAATCCTTCTTCGAGAAGGCCCTTGCCAGCCAATTAGAAGGCATAAGTCTTGAGGACGAACCTTCAGCAGGTGCCAACGGACTTGGTGAGGAGGCCGCCGAGGAAGACGTTGCTGTCAAGCGAAACGGTGCCCTGGAAGCTGAGGACGATGAAGATGCGGCCGGATGGGACTTGGGTGATGATATTGCCCCTGAAGCCGACAGCGACTTTGTCAACGTCGAGAGCACGGATGCTGGTGGTGCCGGTAGCAGCGAAGCCGACTTGTGGGCTCGCAACTCGCCCCTAGCTGCGGATCACATTGCCGCAGGCTCGTTCGAGTCGGCCATGAACCTCCTTAATCGCCAAGTTGGCGCTGTCAACTTCGCGCCGCTCAAGCCGCGGTTCCTCGAGATTTACTCGGCGTCGCGGACCTTCTTGCCAGCATCTGCTAACCTGCCACCTCTAATTAACTACGTTCGCCGAACTCTGGACGAGACAGATCCTAGGAAAGTACTTCCCATTATCCCACGAGACATTGAGCATCTTGCGACCAATGATCTTCACAAGGGATATGAGACGATGAAGGCAAACAAGCTCGAGGAGGGTGTACAGATCTTCAAGGGTATCCTACATGCCATGCTGGCGAATGCCGTCTCCAGTGAGAGCGAGGTAGCAGAAGCTAAGAAACTCATCACTTCGGCGAGTGAATACACGGTGGCCATGTCAATTGAGCTGGCACGACGGAAGCTGGGACCTCCAGATGCTATCAACGGCAACCCTGTCCTTCTCAAGCGAAGCCTTGAGCTGTCGGCATACTTTACAATTCCCAAGATCGAGGTTCCCCACCGACAGCTTGCTCTCTTGAACGCCATGAACCTAGCGTCCAGGAGCAAGAACTACAGCTCGGCCTTGAGCTTTGCGAACCGCATCTTGGCCAATGGCGGTGCTAACAGAATTCTCGAGAGTGTAAGTTCTTATACGCAAATCCTAGCTGTAACTATGACTAATTGGTCCAACAGGCGCGAAGAATAAAAGCTCAATGCGAGCGTAACCCCCATGACGCTGTAGAGATTGAGTACGACCAGTTCGCCGAATTCGAGATCTGCGCAGCCAGCCATACTCCCATCTACAGCGGTACCCCGTACGAGGAGTGCGCCTTCGATGGATCCAAGTACCACACCAAGTACAAGGGCACCGTTTGCACCGTCTGCGAGGTGTGCGAGATTGGAAAGCATGGTAGCGGACTCAAGCTCTTTGCTTAGATGGATTTTATGAAAGGGATGGTGAGCTGCTAGTAATGAGATTTGGCGGCTTGATCGGTTGATGGTAAATCGAGATGAAAAAAGTCCATTACTGTTAGGCGCGGACAGGGCCTAAAAGATCATGATAGAAGCCTCGAATGGTGGAGTTGACATGTGATGAATCAAGTCAAATCAGCTTATGCCGTCGGTGCAAATAAATAGTTAGTCGTAGTGGCCGAAACAGAACGGTGATGCTTCTCAGTTCTAGCTTTAGGGACTATCAATCGTCGTGTCAATTTTCACTAGTGGACTCATGAAAGCTGATCCATATGAAGAAAGCCTCGATTTTAATGAGGCTCATTTTGTGCTTAATCGTACACATGGGCCTAGGATGCTCTCTGACCCTTTCTCATTAATGGTCTAGTTAGCTTGCCCCTTTGGCGTCTTCTGGTTTTTATTAAGTCTGCCTGCCAACGCCCTTCCATCTAATTGATGAAGTCAACGCGGCGCGATGCCGCGACGACCTTCTCCTGAACTACCTTGGCATTTTCCCCCCATTTCCGTCAGCTGAGCCTAGTTGAATTCACTTAGTCCGCCAGAACGGAACTCTTCGACTCTCCCTGGAAATGCTACTCTAGACAATAGTCTCCAGCTCGCGCGCGTAACCAAGCACGTTCTCAATGACCATGCGGCTGAACTCCTTCTCGTCGCCTTCTTCTTCGGCGCCTCCGACCACGACGCCCTCGCCTTCGGCGGTGGCGGCCGAGCTGGGGAAGTAGATCTGGCCGTCCCGGATCAGCCAGCCGCGCTGGCGGGCGAAGTCGATGACGGCGCCCTCGGACTCTAGGAATAGCAGCGACTTGGTGCTGCTTATGGGGAGGGACGGGTATGCGCGCTCGCTGCTGCTGGCGATCTCGGAGCGGATTTGGGACGTTAGGATCTGCGTTTGGTTGTGTTAGCGGCTGTTGATGAATTTGTCTGGTGATGGGAGTATGTGTATGTGTATGGGGATAGCACATGCAGTAGAACGTGAAGTAGAAAACTAAAGCTCACCTCTGAGAAAACTCCATACTCCTCACTTGGCACCTCGCGGCTCTTCATCGCCTTCCACACGCGGTCGTAGCTGCCCTCCATAAGCCACCGCTCCAGATGGATCGGGTACCCCAGGAACCGGTCTCCCTCGATCTCCCCTGCTCCGCTGTCCTTGGCCCGGGTGCCCAGCGTCTCGAGCTCGGAGTGGAACTCGGCATAGCGGCCCTGCGTGAGCAGGAGCAGCAGGTACAGGCCGGTGACCTTGTTCCGCTCGGCGGCGTTGGCGGCGTTGGACGGCAGCAGCTCGTAGAAGGGCTGCAGCTGGGACACGTACCGGGTGAAGGCGTCCGGGTTGCGCGCGCGGATGCTGAAGAGCGCGCCCTGCTCGTAGATGTCCCGCGCCAGCTGGAGGTGCGCCGGGTTCATGCCGGGGGTGGGCGTTGCGGCTTTGAGCTGCAGCAGCAGGATCTTGGCTTTGGAGAGGAGGGAGGAGGCTTCCGAGTAGGGAGCGCCTGGGTTGGAGCGCAGCTGCGTTAGGATTTGCTGCAGTGTGCGTTCGGCCATGGTCGCGGGTGAAGGAGGGGGTGATGGGGAAGATGAGGACGATGGAGATGGGGGGACTGGTGTGATGATCTCGTTGGCACCGTCGGGTTTGAGCTTCGTCGACGGCGGTGGAGAGGGTTTGGGAGCTTTTGCGAGCTCGGGTTTCCGAATTGATGCTCTTGACGACCGATCAGATGAAGGTCTTTCTACTCGGCGGATGGATAGAGGCGGTGACGGTGGTTGTTCTTGCGGGCTCGGGGAGGGTGGATGTGGATTTGGTGGTGGTTTGGTGATGAGGCGAGGCGAGCAGCAGCAGCAGCAGGCTGAGAGGCTGACGAACGAGAAGATGCCAGACCCACTTCGCTCCCGAGCTGGGCGCCACACGTGGCTTAAGCTCCGAAAGATGTTTGTGGCTGGTGCAGTACAGCTTGAGGTTTCTAGCCCTTTCATCTTTCGCTTACCTCTTTTAGAATAGACTCAACATTGTGTACCCCTACGTATTGATGTCTTGATGTCCTACAGACGAAAACTCGTAAGTTGCAACTCTAGAGCAATTTATTTCATTTCGCCAATGTAATTGGAACTGTGGCTATCGTGCGTGTCTGCTTTCTACCTAGACAGATGATAAATAGCTTATCCAGGTGGATTATCAGCTTCTCACTCTGAGCTGTCACTTGATGGTTGAGGGCTATTGCATGTCCACGAGGTGTTGTCATGCGCGGTCCGGGTACTTATTGGACTTCCTTCGACGCCGCCTATCTGGGCGTGGAGATCTGAACCCACATGACACCTCAGATGAACCGTTGTTCCACGATGTCTCGTCGGCGACGGCAGACCGTTACTCAACAAATTCCCTTTACTTTCGTCCCTTTCGGGGATTAGGATAAGGTGTATCAGGTACGACTGGTCGTGTTGCCTAGGTACATAGGTATATCAGGCACCATTTGCAGCACACATCAAGCTTATTTCTTATACATGGTTCGTGATTGACAGCTGGTTATGGTCTGGAATATCGGAGATGGATCCGTGTCGTCAGGGGAAAATGCATTTCATTCGGTGTCCATCTTCCTCACATTCGGTTCCTCGCATACCGGGCTTTACGAGCATTAAGGGATCGGCAAGAAATCGGAATGGATTCGATACTGCTAAGCTAAGAGCGGAGGCCAGGTACATCCAATGACTGCCTTTCAGCGGCGGCTACGCTAAGCGTATACCAAGAGATCTCAAAATAGAAACAGAACGAGGCTGTGATCTGTATTCGTCGTGTATAATTTCAATTAGGCTACGAATTACCGGACATGCCTTTCGAAAACAGCGTTAGTTACAGAACTATGCACTAATAATTACGTGGTTAAAATATATGTCTTCAGTTCCGGATGTCGGCTTTGCCATGTTCTTCTCCTGAAGGATGCAGCGGCTTCATTTCGCTCTGCGACCAAGCTGCCCAGCTAGGCAGTCGTCACACTGGCTGTGCCGGCCGAGTGTCCCTTCATCAAGCGCCAGGACGTGCCGTACGGCCATAACTCCTACCAACTCCATGTCCAGCTAGCTGGTCTCGGCCGTTGATCGCATGAGAGCTTCAAGGGTAGATAGAACTTGGCAAATCCAAAATAATAAAGCTGCCTGGGATTCCTTAGGGAGGACTTGTTTGACTTGAAATAGTCCTGTATCGCCATCATGTTATCGTCATTTCTCCATGACACTCCCACCGGTTAGCTTTGTTGTTCCACAATACGAACGGTATATCTTACATATATCAGTTATCATGATCGGATTACGAGGCCTTTAATTAGATTAGAGGCCCCCCTTACTTCGTCCCCCGAGGATGATGACGCAGCATCCGGCAGTTTACGTACCTAAGGTATGTAAGCCAATAGCCCCCTTTCCTTTCATGCCTTACCTCCCCTATCACTACATGCCTGGCAAGCCTGGTACTACATATGTCGGTATGGTGCTGTGGACGGGCACACGGTCACCGTTTAAGATTCCAGGTTTACCTACGGAGTTACCGGCTTGATGGGCAGCCCGTTGGACCCTGACATGCAAATTCCCGGGAGCGAGCCGCTTCTGCGATGTACGAACCCCTTATTCGGGTCGATCATGCAGGGACGAATGCTACAGAAGTCTAATCTGTTGCGTACCGATGAGAGACTGTGATCCATGATACCAAAGGACACATCATGCAATTGCAATGTCTGTTCCGTTCCAGTTTGCAGCAAGTCGGTATTGAACCCATTTGACGCATGGACGTATGCGAATGTCAGATTTAAAATATGCGCAACGTTCATGTTCGCCATTCGGTGTTTACGTACATTTTAGGGGGCTTCATTTCGGTACTTACAGGGCTATGTTGCGACGGACCCTCCTGAAAGAGCTCATTCTACAATAGCGGATCTTGAACGTTCCAGGCGCCCTCCACTGCCCCTCCAGCCCTCCAAGTACCTGAAAGAATTCTGAACCGGGACCTCTAAAATAAGTGGCTTAGCTTAACGAGTCTAGCCTATCCAGGGAAGTGGCGGTCGGTCGCAGTCAACCCGCAATAGCCCAGTTGCCAGGTACCTGAACTGGCCTGAGCCCCTCAGCGATTCGCGCGATCGCACCTGGAATGTTATGAAACGAACCGAACACTTAAGGAAACATCACCCTGGGAACTGTTCAGATTTGTTATTTTTCCTTTTCATCGAAGACTCCAAATCCAAAAATCCCAACCTGAGGTTTCTTGTCCCACGGAAACGCGCAGTGAGATCTATCCCGGGATCACAGAACGGGTCTCATCCTTGTGTCCCCATCAGCCCAGTTGGCCAGGTCAGATCCGACGGCACCCTTAGACCGGTTGGCTTAAGAGGGTCAAGGGACCTAACAGAGGAGAGGCAGAGAGTCAGATACAGCTTTGGCCGCCACTTTGGAAAACGGGACCCCCCGCCCACAGCACATTATTCCCTCCCTACCTAACGTCCACATTGCGCCGGGCAGTTGGCTGCGACTGGGTCGGCCCATTGGCTCGAGAAACGGCGGGCTGACATTATTATTTTCCAAATTTATGCAGGTCCTCGCCAGCCGCAGACTAGCGAAGACGATTTCGAAATGCCTAATTTAGGAGCGACCTTCTATCCAGGAGGTACGGACGACTACTACATGCCCGAAGTAGTGGCACCATCACCACAAAGGTGCGTTTCCAAAGTCTGAAATGCTTGAAACAAAATCCGAATCCCTACTTCATATATACTATGTACATACATACACATACATGCATGACTATCATGGCTGATTGTTAACATCTGACCTAACCTTTCACGTGTAACAGGGTAATGCCAGAAGTGCCCGAGAATATGCAGCAAGGCCTCCAGCGCATGGAACTAGAAGCCCGATCTATCGAACCGCGAAACCAGACATCGCGAGCACCCGAATCAGGTTCGCGACACACCCGCGATCCTTCCTTATCTACCGTACTCAACACCAGAGTTGGCAGTTTTGGGCAGCAATACCAGCAAGGCCGGAACCCCGCTACCGATTACAGTCCTGCATCCGGCTACAGTCCATCCAACTACAGCCCTTTTCAGGAGACCCAGGACCGCAACCCCCAATTTGAGAGGAATACCCAAGATATGCGCGATTTACCCTCATTCTCGCCCTTCCCCAAGGTTCAGGGCGAACACATACCTCCCAGCGATGAGGAGAAGGAAGCGGTGTTGGCTGAGAGCCGGCAACATGTCCTCCACTCCAATGATCCTAACATGCAGATCTGTTGGGCCCGCGATGTCCTCTCATATGTCGAGATAGCCGCCGAAGCTGCCATTCGAGAGCAGGAGGCTACGCGCCGCCCTAACGACCGAGACATCCCAGTGCGGGTACCAACACCCAAAATAGAGCATGAGCTGCGGGTCGACGCCATTAACATTGTATCCTACCTGGCTGACCAAGGCCATCCCGAAGCTTTATTTATTAGGGGCAAGTGGTTAGAGTTTGGCAAGTTTGGACAGCGCCAGGACAAGAAAGAAGCATACACATGTTATTCGACAGCCGCCGGGGCAGGCTGGGGTCGAGCCGACTATCGAATCGGTATGCTCTTCGAAACTTCCAACGACATGGAGAAAGCGATGAAGCATTATCAACTCGGTTTAGCTTCGAATGATTCTGCAGCTTCCTATCGACTCGGTATGATCAAACTTCTGGGTCAAAAGGGCCAACCGCCAGACATCGCAAGAGGCTTAGATTTGATACATTCCGCCGCCGATACAGCCGACGAAGATGCGCCACAAGGCGCCTTCGTTTATGGCATGCTCATAGCAAGAGATCTTCCTGATGTCTCCATTCCCGACGGCGCATTATTGTATGATGTTGGTGTCGCCCGGCAGTACATCGAGAAGGCTGCCTATCTTGGCTTTGCTAAGGCCCAGCTCAAGATGGGACAGGCGTATGAGTTGTGCCAGCTTGGTTGCGAATTCAACCCAGCCCTATCACTGCACTATTACGGTCTAGCTGCTAGACAAGGCCAGCCTGAAGCGTGCCTGGGTGTCAGCAGATGGTTCCTGTTCGGGTACGAAGGAACATTCGCGAAGAACGAAGCCCTCGCGTTCAAATACGCCCAATTGGCAGCGAAGACAAAGCTACCCACTGGAGAATTCGCGATAGGTTACTATTATGAAATTGGAATATCGGTTGAGAAAGACCTCCGAGAGGCCCGAAGGTGGTACGAGCTAGCGGCCGAGCATGGAAATAAAGATGCTGTAGACCGGTTGGAAAATCTTTCGCAATCTAAGTCGTTATCGAAGAAGGACCACGAAACGACGGCGTTAACGAGAATCAAGTCGAAACATGGTTCTCAGAGAGGCCAGAGACCGGAACGGTTCAAACAGGCGAATAACTCGATGCCGACAGTGACAGAGGACCGAGATTCACCCAGAGTGTCACCTCTCCCGTCCCCTAGGGGGCAGAACTTCGACCACGCGGACATGCCTGATCCGTCTCGACTTGCAATAAGTGGTGGTAATCGGCCGCCAGCTTTTACCGTCAACGTTCCTGATCGAGCACAGTCAGCAGCGCCGTACCCTGAGGATGACAGACCGCAAGGTTTATCTCTGCGGCCCAAATCCGCTGCACCCTATCCCGAAGACGATGTGGCAGGTGGGCATTCGCCGCTATCACCTCACTACAAGCCTGGAATTCGACCGTCCACAGGACCAGTTGCAGATAGGCCGGGAAGTTCGTTCGGGATCCGCACACAGCCTCCCGGTGGCGGTGGTTTGCGTCCGTCTCAATCCGCAGGCCAGCTGCCTATTCCCCCAGCTGGTATGGATCCGGGCCGTGGCCGCCCAGTCTCGGCTAGTTGGCAACCACAAGTTCCGGGCGACTATCGGCAGCCTAGTCCCGGCCCTAGAGGTCAGGGTCGTCCTATCACAGGGCAATTCGATCAGCGGCCGCCTCCTGGAGCATATGATCAGCGACCAGGACCGGGTCCCGGCCAGCCTAATACACACAACCGACTCACGAAACAAGGGCCGCCTTCGGGACAGTATCCATCGGGTGGATATGGCCAGAGGGAGTCATCCCTGCCGGCGTCACATGCTCCTGGTCCGCGAATCTCCGCTACTCCGTACGATGGTAGGCAACCAGGCATGCCGTCTCCGACCATGAGTGGCGGCCTCGGACCTCGAAATAGCTCCGTTCCAGTGGGAGGTTTGCCCCAAGGAGGACCAGGGGCTGGAAGAATAGCGAGCGCCGGTGCCGGCCGGCCGGGCATACCCCTAAAAGATCGCCCCGCTCCTTTAGACCAAGCTGGCCGAGCGAGCGCGCCACCTCAAGGTAGACCAGCAGTGTCGAGCCCGCCGCTCAATACACCTGGTTCGGCCGCATCTGCACCGGCGAAACCCGCTGCTAAGCCTAGTCAAGGACCTGCTACCTTCGAGGCCATGGGCATCCCTCAGGCTAAAAAGGATGACGACTGCGTAAGTCGCTACGCCTCCGCCGTATCATCTCTGTTCCAGCGACTACTTTAATTTGCAATACGTTTACTGACATTCATGCCCACTATAGGTTGTCATGTAACAGGTCGAACACATTGCCAATTGCGTTTCGCGCAGATTAGATACGGCTTTCTCGCTTCCCGCTTCTCGTCCTGATACCATTTTTTTGTTGAAACACTAGTGAGTCCGTCTAACAACGCCCTTTGCATATATGAAAAGAAAAGGTGTCGAGCGGCGTGGAGGGGCCTGTCAACAAAATGAGCAGCCATGCAGCAGCCTGTTAGAGGGATGCAGGTAATATCAGCCTTAGGAAAGAAAAAAGATTCGATGCATGGTAGATCAGGGCGTTATGCGTAGGTGGACCTGTGGACAGGTGGGGGGATCTACATAGGACAGAGTCGCAAAAGGAGATAAGGAGGTAATCCATAGCGGAAGTAAACGTGAACGTGGGAGATGGAGATCATGGGATACCGGCGTACTCAGTATAGCCGCAGATATTCGATGAGGGCGAGGACGTTGCTCGGAGCTCCTGCCATTGATGAATCAAATAGACTCATTGCATCACTGAACCCTGATAACACTCCCTACCTAAGGCATCTACTTGAGTGCACACGGTTTGATAGCTTGATCGTTGAGTGCACGTCGATTCTATTGTCATTGAAAAGGGGGAGAGTAGTATGAGCGTTGGCGTTGAATCGACTATTCGACTCGAATTCGGCATCTAATTGGCCGGCTGGTTCTACTAGAGGTACTTCATAGTTTAAATAACCGGATTAATGAGATCTTCTAAAGCAGGACCATAGGTCTATACTTCCTGACTTCACGCTAACAATCATCCAAACAAGGTTGTTAGAGAATTAGATGCCTCCCTCCTTAATAATCTCTTCTGCATATGTGAATGAGTGGTACAGGGATCATAGTATGGAAATAACCGGAAGAGGCTCAGGTAAAGAAATAGAAACTTGACTGACAAACTTGACTTCAAGGTCATACTATAATTGAAGTAGGATTTTATCAATAAGGAGAGAAGGGAGGTTGACGATGTGGCTAGAAAAGGCTGAAATCGACGCTTAAGACTCAACACCAATTCCATGGCTCAATTTGTTCCATCGATCTTAACAGTATAAGAGGTACCAGTTGACAAATTCAGCAAATTCCACGCAACAGTGAAGGAGACAAAACCCGATAACTGCTTGATTATTCCACGCTGCAATGGCAGAATGGTAGTTACGAGTTTGGGATCTGCTCGTAAAGTTGACGCCGCGATGACGTCAAGTAATTCCAGGCCCTACGTCGACAACCAAGACGTCGACTTATAAGCATTAACACCACCTACCTAGCTCTTACTTGCCTTCGTTGCCACAAACCCAAACTCACAGATTACCTACCCAAGTTCACTCGAATCTCACACACAGCCCAAACCCAATAAACTTAGCAACGAAGACGAATACCCACAAATTCATCCCCCAGGACAAACCACCACACGTGAGAAAGTCACAATGCCTCCCTCCTCCTCCCAGCCCAAAGACAAGCAAGGCCAGCCCATCAGCGAGGGCGACACAGTCTGGACCAAAGCGCGCGGCGGCAAGCGCGAGGGCGAGGTCGAACAGGTCGTCAGCACGGCCGAGGAGGCTGAGGAGGCCGGCGTGAAGAATCCGCCTAAGGTATGTGAGCTTGCGCAACTTACCTACCTACCTCTACTTACCTAGCCTACTTCTTCCGCTTCTTTACCCCTCGCTTTGTCGTATCCAGTTGTTCGAGGATGACGGAGTGCTAATGTGGTGTACCGCGTAGGTGCTTTTCAAGGACCAGCACGGCCACGGCGTCGCGCATAATCCCGGGACCCTCGAGCATAAGTAGCGCACTTAGGATTCTGAAGGAGCTGGGCTATCTGGAGAGGTCCCCGTTACTGCCGAGAGGCTGGTGGTATAGTTGTACAATAGCGAGGCAGAGGCGAGCGTGTATCACTCAGCACCTAATGAACAGACACTGATCAGGATTGAAGTAAGATGGTTTTTCATAGTAATTCTTGTATATATACCGTGCGTCTAATGCCGCAAGTCTATCAAGCAAAAGCAGCACTCCTTCGAACGCCATGCAATGCTAGGCCGTAAACCGTCTCATACCACGTAACTCCACACTACACTTGAATAGGCCACACCGGATCTAACATGGGAAAAGGGAAATGACCACTCTCGAAAGTGGTAACAGCAAAGCCGCGGTCCTCGTCATTTGCCAAGAAAATTTAGTGCGAAATGTACTGGAACACGGCCGAAACCTCGTTCTCCCCACACTCCTGTCGGAGCAGGAGATCCTGTATGGGCATCAAGTCCTTGTTGACGAAGTGATTCCAGGTGCTCGTGTCACCGTACAGCATGGCCTGGGCCTTGATGAACTGCTTACCATCCGGTTTGCATCGCTTACACTTGAACGTATCGTGCGTGTCGCTAAGAGTATCTGGTCTATACTGGAACAACTCCCTTAGACTGTCGAGAGAGAAGTGGCGCTCCACATCCTCGGCCGAGTCGACGACGCAGGACGATAGCGACTGCTTGTGGGACTGACGCTGGAAGATCTTCTCTTCGATTGTTCCGGTTGCGATGAAGCGGTAGACGAAGCAATCCTTCTTCTGCCCGTCACGCCAGACACGGGCTAAAGCCTGTTGGTCGGCGGCCGGGTTCCAATCCGGATCGAACAGAACAAGACGGTTAGCACCGATGAGATTGAGACCGCATCCACCTGCCTTACTCGAAAGCAAGAAGACGAATTCGTCGCCGGTCGGGTCGTTGAACCTATCGACAAGCTTCTGACGCTTGTTGACGTTCATCGTGCCGTCAAGACGCAAATGGCCGTATCCGCGGTGGCGACATAGCTGAGCGAAGAGGTCGAGGGTCGAGGTGTAGTTGCTGATGAGGACGATCTTGTCGTTGGTGTCTTGGCGGATGCGCGCGAGCATGCGATCGAGCACTTGCATCTTTCCAGAATACCAAGGCTTGACATCCCGATCGCGACCACGCGCCTCCTTTGGTTGATAGTCTTCCGGCCAGAATTCTTCGCAGCCCGGCAAGTCTTCTGAAAGATTGAGCAGGTCCGGGTGATTGCACAGCTTCTTGAGCAAAGTGATGGCCTTGAGGGGTTGACTCCCTTTGCCACGTAAGAGAGCCTGGATATCGGGACTCTTAATGAAGTAGTTGTAGAGATCTAGCTGGAAGGGAGCCAGATTACAGAATACGACGTGCTCATATTTGACGGGAAGATACTTGGATAGAATATCGTTGGTACGTCGGATGATGAACTTGTTCACAATGCCAAGCAAATCGTTCAGACATTCATCGCCCTTTTTGCGTTCGGCATCATTCGCATCAGCATCTCGGCCGCGTAGGATAGGGAGCTCGAACCGCTTCCGGAACTCGAGTCGGTTGCCCAGAAGACCCGGATTTGCGAAGCTGATCAGAGAGAAGTACTCGGAAAGGTCATTTTGGATGGGTGTACCAGAAAGAATAACCCTTCTCGTGACTCTAAGATTGTTCAAGGCGGTGAATGTCTGGCTGTCTCCATTCTTCAAGCGATGGCCTTCGTCACACAACATTAAGCCGATTTGAGTGTTCTTCAGCTCCTCAACATTCAGCCGAAGTGTCTCGTATGAAACTATGATCACCGGGCGAGTGACTGAGCGACCGGTTGCAATAGCCCATTGGCGCAGCTGCCTCGTCAATTCTTCCTTGGAAGCCTTACCGTCGATTGCAAACGGCGTAATGGCGTCCGCACCAAGCCACTTGGTAAGTTCATTCGCCCAATTGCGGACCAAACTGGAGGGACAGGCAACGATAGCTTTCTGGATTGTCGTCTTGCCGGCATCCGGTGATTGCTTGAGAAGAGTCCAAAGGAGCGTGATGCATTGAAGCGTCTTTCCCAGACCCATTTCGTCGGCCATAATACAACCATTGGCCTTCTCATCGATCATGCCAGTAACACACTTGTACATGAACTTGACACCCTCGATCTGATGTGGTCGTAATACCTTCGCAAGCTTCGGATCGATAACGACTGGGACTCGCGGATGCTCGTTGTCCACTTTCTTCTTGATGCCCAGAATCTCAGCCAGACTCTTATGAACCAGGGGCGCATCCAGTTTCTCTTCCGGGCCCTTTTTGGCATCATCTTCCTTTGGCTCGTCTAGCACCTTCGGCTTATCATCGATGGTCGGATCGTAGAGAACAATGGCGAATTCTCCACTCGGATCATGCAAAGGCTTCGCGACGAAAACAGCACCTTGTCTCAGGCCGAGTGTTGGTGGTGGACGATTAGGATTATAAGCTGCGCTGTCCTTGTTGATCAGGGGCACACAGAAGGCCTTCCTGAAGACCTTGTCTTTATCCTTGGCCTGAAATACGGGAAACTTGTTGACGTCTCGATTTGCAAGAGCTAATCTGTCGGCATTCGTGTACGGTTTATCCCCGTCGTCATCACCACCAGCACCTTTATAATCAACCTTTTTTCGTTTTCGAGTGGGACGGTCTGTAGCTGGGGTTCTCGTAGCTGAGCCCGGACATTTAAATGGCTTGAATAGCTGGTCTACAGACTTCTGCGAATGGAGACGTTTGCCCGGGGCGCTGTAGGGCTTCACTGAGGGCGTGGAAGGAGTAGTCGCCCTGAATCGCGTTAGTGAGTGGACAATGATACAGAGAGCACGGTTAAATACATTTCCCTCTAGTCCTTACCGCCGCTCCTTGATGAAGCGAGGAGCGAAGAAATTGAAACAGTCTCTCAGGCAGCTTATAAGCGGACTATTAGCAGGTTGTAAGTAAGTTGGACGATGTGGGAACTTGGATTGCCACTGGCTTTACAAAATGTCAAGAAATTAATTAGGCACTTTGTTGACTTTGGGAAAGCGCGACGCGACTTTCTCGGATATGGCGGGGAGCTGACACCAAGTCACGTGCAAGATCCCCTTTACCACGCCTCAGGTACAGAAGATTTGTGTGACGTGAATTTCCATCTTTTTGGTCATGTCTTCTCTCATGGGCTCTCTTCCTTTCTATCCATACCCTAAATCTGACGTTCCATGTGAATTTTTGATGGACAATTACAATAATATTCTCTTCAAGGAGTACTCTCTGAGGAAGATTGATATAAATTGGAACTGGAAGCCTATAATAGACCCACTATTTACAGTTATCTCCACTGCCCCGCGTTGAAGCACCATTGCTCCTATGGTGGGGTCTACATTCATATCTATATGAAATGCATCTCCTCGGCATATAACATTAATGCTCTTGCCATTGGTATTTGTGTCAGTGAGGATTTTGGCATAACTCAAAGTCGCTATCTTGTGCTTCTTCGATAGAGTGACCCCCGCACCCTTGAGCTTCGGGCCTTCTTTAATCTCATGCCGCCCCGTATTTGTGACGAACTGCATATGGCAAGGAGGTGACGAGGGCTTGGAGGATTGAAGGTATATAGACTATAATCTGGATAACCCGGATTCTCTAAGTCTGGCTCCCCTTTCACCACGCCATGTCCGCCGATTTCTGGGCTGGCTACATCAGCGGAGCTGTTGGCATATTGATTGGGAACCCGCTGGATCTTATCAAAGTACGCCTACAAGCGCGCGATGCCATTGCTGCTCAGACACCCACGTCCTACGCGCGGCAGTTCGAAACCAAGTCCACTTTAGTAGCGGGAACTGCGGCGCCGGTGCTTGGCTACGGCGCTCTGAATGCCCTCCTCTTCGTCTCATATAACCGTAGCGAGAGCGCTCTCAATGCCGCATTTCATACGCAACATAGTCTTTGGGCGACCTGGCTGGCCGGCGCCATCGGGGGGTTAGCGACTTGGGTCGTGAGCACTCCTACCGAACTCATCAAGTGTCGTGCTCAACTATCGTCCCCCCCAGAGTCAAGCTGGAGCATCGCGAAGCATGTCCTCAAAACCGAAGGCCTCAAGGGTTTATATTTCGGTGGCGTTGTTACGGCGCTAAGAGATAGCATCGGGTACGGTTTCTATTTCTGGTCCTACGAGTTAAGCAGCACATGGGTCGAGTCCAGCAAGCCCAACGCCTCCGCGTTCTCGCAGGATGCGGCCAAGGTCTTGCTTTGCGGAGGTCTGGCTGGTGTTGTCACATGGGCTAGCATATTTCCCCTTGATGTGATCAAGACCAGAGTTCAGACACAGACTTTTAGCGCAGAAACAACGCCGTTAGTGGGTACCCTTATCTCTGAACAGAGGCCTCTTAGTGCCATAGAGGTTGCTAGGGACGCCTATAAAGAAGGTGGCATGCGCGTATTCTTCAGGGGCTTGACGGTATGCAGCGTCAGGGCCTTCATTGTCAACGCGGTCCAGTGGGCCGTTTACGAATGGATCATGGTCGAGCTTGGCCAAGGGAGAAACAAGAGATTGGACCCGATATGAAGCCAGAAACGTTACAGCTTCTCGCAACTATAAGATCTTGGCCGAGGAGACTACGGCGTCCGAGTGAAATGAGTGTATTGATCTTACTGTGATTGAGATGAGTCTTGGAACAGCGATGACTACTTAGCCCAAGAGGCTAACAAGTAAAGACCGCGACCATATCTCCTGTTCCCGTTACAAAGACCGCCATTCCATAATAGCTTCAACTGCTGACCTGCTTCGTTCGCCTTCTGAATCCTCTGAGCCGACATTTCTGACGTCTCCTAGTCTCCGTTGTCTTTACAGCTCACTCGAATCTTTTTCCGCACCAGTCTGGTCTACTTCCGACAAAGGACTAGTAGATGCTCGAGTTCGACGTGCTTTAAGAGGCACCTCGTCAACTCCGTCCGGCTCATATTCTGCTGCGGCTTCTAGCTCCTTGATGCGCTCTCGCAACTCAGCATTCTCCCTCTCTAGTTTCTCCTCTCTTTGAATGTTGTTATGAATCAGGCTGCTTGTTGAGATTGTCAATTTAATACACTGAAGAGCCTCGATGACGTTGTCGATTCTGGCTCTCAAGCCTCTCTGTTCATCGTTGATTCTCTGAAGCTCAGCTAGGGCATCCTGAAACTTCAGTGTCGAAGATTCGAGATTCTGCTGAAGCTGTTCGTGCTTGTCGTTATGAATGGTCTTTAGGGCCTTGACTCGAGGAGATTCTTCACTGGTCTGCCGTCATGTTAGCATGAGATTGTTGGACGCTAATCATAGTAAAAAGTAGCGAAAATTGGTGAGCACGGGGAGAAGAGAAAGTGAGTCTCACGTCATTTCTAGCCCGCTTGCGAGGGCGACCTGAGGATGACTTGCCAGCCATCTTGCTGGAACTGGCTGTTATCACTGTTAGACTCTGTGGGAGCTACTGGGCTATCAACAACACTCACCATGGGTTTCCACAGGAGTGAACGGCATCTTGGGAGAGAAGAACTCAATATACGAATTCCAGGAATTCGAACAAGACGTTGGAGAAGGGAGGAAGAAGCGCCAGATGGATTTATGTCTGGTAGAAGTTTACGTATCATTCACATTCACAAACAGTTGTCTAGTTGCCTAGTTGCCTATTGTTATAGTTTAGGTTAAATGCAAAATACCTTGGATAGGTACTCTTGTTCTATTGGACTATAGGAAAGCCACATTCACGATTCGTTATCCGGCCGTGTAGGACTTACACCGTGCAAGAACTAGATTGTGAATTGCCATGCATGTCATCACTGATCAAAGCTAAGTGTTATAGTACTTTACTCTCAAGTACCTAATTTTTATGTGATAACAATGTAGGACTATCTCTCACTTGATCACGTACGATTCAATTATTTAGTAGCTTTTTACCTGGCATAAACTTCCCGGTGGTGCATGTTGGTGTTGACAAATGGGTTGAAATACTTGCATGCTGAGCTAAAAATGAACGCCTCTAAAGAGACTCTGGGAATCGCAAGATTTAGATAGCTCTAAGACCATAGAGATGAAGGGGAGGGGTCTAGGTTAATGCCTTTCATAGCTACGCATTGAAACTGCAACCAATCCATGATGGTGAGAAGAGAAGTGTTGCGTTTTGGACATGTTGTATGTTACTGAAAGCCCTCGGCCAGTGATGAGAAACAACGTCAAAATCAAAGGGCAAGCTATGGTTCTTAGTATCCAGTATCCGTTACTATTCTGGACGTTCTTCTGGCTGCACAGTATTAAATGTTTCATAATGGGTCTTGATTGTACTACCTTACAACATCACACCGTGAGAACAAGACATAGTATAAAACGGTCGTGTTAGTCCGTCCAGTCCGTCCCTGTCTGTTCGAACAAGATGATGCATCACGTCACATGACAGCTTAGTATCCTGTGGCTTGGGCTCCTCCTCTGTGGCTTCTCGGTGGGGTCTTTGTTGTATCTGCGGGGTCTAGGGGTCTCGGGAACTTTAGGTACACTATTTGTTTCGAAACAGCGATGACGTATGCCCTCATGAGCCGTCAACCTCACATTGTTCTAGAGGCGTTCAGGATAGGAACCAACTCCGAAGCCTGACCACCGATAGCCCCGTTCAGACCATGGCGAGCTTTCTTCGAGGGAAGCAGGCGGGCATGCAACATGACCTGTCTGCCAATATCATCCCAGGCTCATTCGTGCCGGACGATCGTGCCAGATATGGCATTAATTCTCAGATCAGGTAATGCAGTCGGACTCATTTCATATGCCGTCCCAGTTTGTTATTATAATGGTCCTGAATACTTAATATATCTCCTATATCTCTGGGACTAACTAGCATATCAATCATGTAGCTGCATTGCCTACGACCCGGTCCAGTCCCTTCTCGCCATAGGTACAAATGAATCCAAGTTCGGCTGCGGGAGGATATACGTCTTCGGCCAGAGCCGTGTCCAGAAGTTCTTCGTCCCGTCCCGACCATGTTCCTTCGCAGCCATACAATTCTGCGCCAATCGCTTGGTCAGCCTTGACACCAAGAGCGAGGTGGTGATATGGAACCTCGATACGGGCAAACAGGTTTCTGTCTTCCGTGCTCCTGGAGTCGCTACGTGTATGCTTACCGACCCCATGTTGGACTGGTGCTTCGTGGGAATGCAATCAGGGGACATATTCGCATACGATCTTGACCGGCAACGCATGTCACCATTCAGACTTCCCAACTTCTGGCTAGAGAAGGATCCAAGGAATAGGGCGGTGGGTCTGTTGTCGATGCAGCTGCACCCACGCGATATAGGCAAGTTATTGATTGCCTATACACACGGTGTGGTGGTTTATTCATTCAAGCAGAATGTACCAAACAAATTTTTTGAATATCAATTGCCGCCGGGAGCCCCAGGCGGTTCGGGTGTGATGGTCGAATCCATGAGGCGACCGAAGGTTACACACGCATTGTGGCATCCTACAGGCACATTCATCTTGACTGCGCATGACGACGGGAGCTTGGTATTTTGGGATGCGAAAGATGGGCGAGTGGTTATGGCGCGAACGTTATATGAAAATAATATTCACCAACCCGTGCCGAACCCAGGATCCCACATCCCGAAGCATCCGTACGTGCGCATTGCCTGGTGCTGCAAACAGAACCCAGAGGACAGCGGGCTCCTCATTGCCGGCGGGCAGAAGTTGAACGAACCTTCAAATGGGCTAACGTTCATTGACCTTGGGGTTACGCCGAACTATGCGACTTCGTCATGGCAGATACTGTCGGATTATACGAAAGGCAAACACCAGAACACGTTGGAAATCCCTCCTGGCGTGGGAGTTGCCAACTTCTCCCTGATTCCCCGCTCTTCCCCTCACTTTGCTGGTGCTCAGGATCCGATCGCTGTGATGACTCTGTTATCATCTGGAGAAATACTTACATTGAGTTTTCCAAGTGGTTATCCGATTACTCCGACGAATCAACTGCACCCATCCGTATCATTCGTTCATCCATTTGCAATGAAATTCGCAGTGACCAATCTTAACCGTGATAGATGGCTTGGGATGGTAGAGAACCGAAACCAAGGAGAACCATTGCTGAAGGGCGGCGCCGAAGCACCACGGCCGATTCGCCGATTCGAAGGGCGAACTATCATACAGGTTGCACATGCTGATAGTACGGTCCGCATTTGGGACGTGGGCCACGGCGATGAGATCGAGAACCCCTCGCAGCTGCAAGTCGATATTGCAAGGGCACTCGACCGTTATGAGGACGTGGAGATCACTGCCATGACCATGGCTCCTAGTACTGGCGAATTTGCCGTAGGTACAAATAAGGGCGAGGTTGTCATGTACCGATGGGGTGGTAATCAGTACTACGGCAAACCCCCAGTAGACCAAAAGATCGAATCCAATCCTGGTGGAATCACGAATATCAGTGCAAGGAGCGAGCCGTCCCTTAAGAGTGGACTGATGCCTCACTCGTTGTACGAGATGCTGCAAGGGCCGATCAGTGCCATCAAGGCTTCAGACGCTGGCTTCATAGCTGTGGGGTCCGAGAACGGTTTTATGAGTATTATCGATCTTCGAGGGCCCTCAGTCATATTCCAAGCCTCGATGACGGATTTCATCAAGCAAGAGAAACGATCCTCATTCCTCAAGAGAAGTTCTACCATCCCGGTCAACAAGGAATGGCCCGCTGTGATTGAGTTCGGTGTCATGACGCTAGATGAGGACAAGTATTCCAGTATATGCTGCTTTGTTGGTACGAATATGGGCAAGGTTATCACGTTCAAGTTACTTCCGTCTGGTGGAGGTTACAGTGCTACACTAGCCGGAGTGGCTCATTGCAATGATAGGGTGGTCTCTATATGCCCCATCGTTGCGGATACGGGAAAGCCTGCTCTCGCTACGGGCCACGCTGTGGCTGGACTTCGCGAAGGAAAACACGTCAACGGCTTGCTAGTAGTTGGTAAGCTGTCTTCGACACAAATTACTGTTTGGATGGAACGCTGATTCTGCCGTAGTTACACAGAACGAAGCGCGCCTCTTTAAACCGGCTACCGCTAAAGGAGCATCGAAATCTTTCGACGACTATCTTTGCGACGCTGCCGCGGTGACCGAATTCGAACTCCACGGCATGGCCTTGGTTGGTGTTTTTGGAGACCGGATAGTGAGGGCTTTCAGCCTGCCGGGCTTGAAGGAACTTGGAAGCTATCCGTTGCCCATGATAGACGGCAGCAGAGTTAGCAGTTCGGTAGTCACCGAGGATGGCGACGTGTTCTGCTGGACGGGGCCATCCGAACTTGCAATACTCCAGGTTTGGGGTACTGGCATGGAGCTGGAAAACACGGCAGACACGCTCATCAACCCCGAGCTCGAAGTTCCGCCGAGACCGACTATCTCAAACGTGCAGTGGATCTCGGGTACCCAGTACGTGTCTCCGACGGATCTGGACCTCCTGATCGGCGGTCCCGATCGACCGCCCAGCAAGCGCATGATGGACGCATCAGCGGCGGAAAGGGACGCTGGAGCAGGACCTAGTTCGGTGGCTGCTGGTGCCAGTAGCGCGGAGGGCTGGGGTCAATACCTTACTAGACAGCTGAATGAGCGGACGGAGAAGCTGAATATCATGAACGACTCCGTAGATTCCGCCGCCGATACCAGTCAGAAGTGGGCTGACGACGTTAGCAAGTTCGTCAGTCAGCAGAAGAGGAAGATGATACTAGGGAGTATTACGAGCAAGTTCACTTAGCATGTATGTATTCTATGCCTTTTTGGTCTTTCTCCCGGAGTTATTGGAGTGGGCTGGTATAGGTATTCCCAAGATTGTCGGCGACGTCTCCGAGGGGTCGCGATGATTGATAACCACTTTGTTTCTAGCTCTTATCCGTTATGCGCAAGTCGCTTGGTTCAATACCAAAATTACCTACCTGCTATTATTAGATGAATGCGGCTCATACCGTGGCATCCACATGTCGACTTTATCCTCCGACGGTAGATGTCCCCGCATTCTGCCGCAAATGAAGGGCGCAAATCAGGCAATTCAAGCTCGGTTCGACCGAACCGAGAGTAGCTTCTGATTGCTACTGTCTATTGCTCACCGGTGGTACCTGGATCTGGGCTGGCAGATGCATGCGGTAATTGGTTTCGACGGTGGGAGGGGTGGATGATGCGATCGCCTCCTCTTCGAGCGTGAAATATCTACTTGAACCTCACCCCCATTCCACGAAGTAGCTGAACTCTAGATATTGCCTGAGATCGTCCAGAGGTCTCGTAGTGAGGAAGGAATTGTGAATAGCTACTTCCCAATAACCGCGATGCGCATCTCTGGCGTGCTCCTCTTAGCGCTTGTCGCGGGAGGCGGAGCCCAGCGGGCTACGTTCGAGCCCTCGTACCCCTCGCCGTGGGGCACGGGCGGCCCCGGCTGGGACGAGGCGTACGACAAGGCGCGCGAGTTCGTCAGCAAGCTTACGCTGCTCGAGAAGGTCAACTTGACGACCGGGACGGGCAACCAGGCGGACCTCTGCACGGGCAACACGGGCTCGGTGCCTCGGCTTGGCTTTCGCCATTTGTGTCTCCAGGACGGGCCGGTGGGCGTGAGGTATAGTGAGTCTTGCCTGTTCGAGCCGGAGAAGGAAGGGTGGGAGGGGAAGAGCGACAAGAGGGTGTTCGGAGAAGTGACTAATTCTTCCTGTGGATAGCCGATAAGAATTCTGTCTTCCCAGCGGGTATCAGCGCGGCCGCAACTTGGTCACGGTCCCTCCTTCGGAAACGGGGCGAGGCGCTAGGACAGGAATTTGCGGGCAAAGGGATAGGTCAGTCATTCCATCGGTCTCGCTACTACTCTGCGCACCACGCATCCACGAGCTCCCCCTCCCATTATCCTGCTCTAAGAGAAATTGAAAGTGACACCCGCGATATGCAGACATCCACCTCGGTCCCGTCGTCGGGCCCCTGGGCCGCGACCCCGCCGGCGGCCGCAACTTCGAAGCCTTCGGGCCGGACCCGTACCTGGCGGGCGTCGCGGTCGCCGAGACCATCGCGGGCGCGCAGAGCGCGGGCGTGGTCGCCAGCGTCAAGCACTACGTGCTCAACGAGCAGGAGCACTTCCGCAGCGGCATCAGCAGTAACCTCGACGACAAGACCATGCACGAGGTGTACCTGTGGCCGTTTGCGGACGCGGTGAGGGCGGGTGTTGGGAGCGTTATGTGCAGCTACAACCAGGTTAGTTTTACTCCGTTGATGTTTTGCCTCGCTGCGCTGGTAGATTCAGATGAGCTTATGAGAGGAAAGTGCTAATTCGGATGGTGGTATTTAGATCAATAACAGCTATGCGTGTGAGAACTCGTATGTGTTGAATAAGTTACTGAAGAATGAGTTGGGGTTTCAGGGGTTTGGTGAGTGTTTCCCGGTTCGACCAGCCCCCCTTTTCCCACTCCTTTCCCTTTTGGCGCGAAAATGGGGTCGCCTGTTAACCGTGCGGATGCAGTGGTATCTGACTGGGGCGCGCAGCACAGCGGCGTTGCGAGCTCCCTGGCTGGCCTGGACATGACGATGCCAGGCGAGGGCTTCGGCGCCGCTGGGTACAGCTCGTTCTGGGGCGGAGCTCTTACCGAAGCGGTCCTTCGAGGCGAAATCCCGCAGTGGCGGCTCGATGACATGGTCATTCGTATCATGGCCGCTTTCTACAAGGTAGGGAGGGACACAAAGCAGATCGACATTAACTACTCCTCCTGGACGTACGAGACCGAAGGTCCTCGGTATTGGGCGGCGAAAATGGGTAACACGACGGTGAACAAGCACGTGGATGTGCAAGGAGACCACGGCGAGCTGATCCGCGAGATGGGCGCCAAAGCGACGGTTCTACTTAAGAACACTGGTAAAGCTCTACCCCTGATTGGGGAGAGGATCATCGCGGTCATCGGCGAGGACGCGCAGGATAATCCGGATGGGCCTAACGGATGCGTCGATCGCGTGTGTAACAACGGGACCTTGGCTATGGGATGGGGCTCAGCGACGGCGGAATATCCGTATCTCGTCTCGCCAGTCACTGCCCTCGAAAAGCAAGCGGCCGCTGATGGCACGGCGTTCATAAATGTCAAGAGTAACTTCGACCTCGAGGCTGCCAAGGCGGCGGCGAGAAACGCGACTGTGGCCATTGTGTTCGCTAATGCGGACTCGGGAGAGGGATATACGACGCTGGACGGCAATTTCGGAGACCGCAATAACCTGACGCTTTGGAAAGGCGGAGACGAACTGATCCAGGCGGTGGCGGAAGAAAATCCCAATACTGTCGCCGTTATACACAGCGTTGGGCCGGTATTAATTGATCATATCAAGAACAACCCGAACGTCAGCGCCATCCTGTGGGCAGGTCTGCCAGGCCAGGAATCAGGCAACTCGCTCGCTGACGTGTTATATGGTAAAGTTAACCCCCAGGGCCGCACGCCGTTTACCTGGGGTAAGGAGGCGAGAGACTGGGGGGTGTCGATCCTGTTCAACTCGACCTCGAACACGCCGCAGCAGGACTTCGCCGAAGGCGTCTTCATCGACTACCGGTACTTCGACCAGCAGGATATCGAGCCTAGCTTCGAGTTCGGCTTCGGGCTCAGCTACACCAACTTCACGTACTCGGGCCTCACCGCCGCGCTGCAGGAAGATTCCGCGTACAAGCCGGCGGAGGGGACGACTCCCCCGGCACCCACGTACGGCGAGTTGGATCTGGATCCGAACCATGCGGTCACGCCGGAGGGCTTCTCCAAGATACCGAGGTTCATCTACCCCTATATCAACAGTGCGACTCTCCGCAATAGCACCACCACCATCCCCGCGGGCAGCCAGAATGCCTCGGCGCAGCCGATCTTGCCAGCAGGTGGCCTTTCGGGCGGAAACCCTGACCTGTACAAGGTTCTGTACGTCATCAGTGCGAACATTACCAACACCGGAGAGGTCGCTGGAGCCGAGATCCCGCAGCTTGTGAGTTGACTCCTATTTTTCTGTCGTTAGTACGTTCTTAGCTAGGGATCTAATGTGTCCGTAGTACATCTCTCATGGCACCCCGACTGAGCCGAAGGCCGTGCTGCGCGGGTTCGACGAGATATACCTTGAGCCGGGGGAGACGAGGACTGTGGTGTTCAATGTGACGCATCGCGACTTGAGCAACTGGAATGCTGATGCTCAGGACTGGGTTCTGACGGAGTACCCGAAGAAGGCGTATGTTGGGGCGAGCTCTAGGGATTTCAGGTTGCAGGCGGACTTGCCGCTTCCGAAGTGAGGCTTGAATGTAACACTTTAGGTACCTTAGATAATGTTGGTTTTATTTTATTTTATTATTATTTTTATGTAGATGCGTGTTCAAGGGCCGTAGATTCGACTGGCCGAACGCCAAATAGACTATGAATTCGATTCAAGAGCTACAGAATGCAGTTAGACTCTCGACTGCATTTCAATCCAAATTTCTCAGATTACAACCAGTGACCTAATACTACGTCGTGATACATACGCTGGAGTCTAAACTGACGACTCAACGCACCTAATAATCTTCTAACCTAGAACCTCGCTATTCGCGATCGAAGTTCCAGTCAAAGGCTGGCAGGTCCCGAGGGTACCGTCGTACGTACTCTACCGAATGCTCTAATAAAGGCTGATCCTCACTTCTAGGCGGCGGATCCGAACGAGTCAGATGGGTGATCATGTACAAGGCATGCATGTTAACGCTTTCTGGTTTCTTTTGGACAGCAACCGTCACCCTGGCGATCACCGCGCCGGCGAACTCGCGTTGGTACTCGCGGAGCATCTTCTGCTGGCCTTCTAAGAATGGGTTCCCGGTTGTTAGCTCGAGCCATCCGGGGCTGTTACGCTCGCTGTTAATATACGTTAGAGTTCTGATCACAGCTTCACCGTCCTTTGGCAACGGAAAGAAGGGCTAAGGGGTGGATGAGGATTTCGAATGCTAGTGTATTCCTACGTACTTTGTACATGTTAGTTAGTATTCATGCGCGAAATGATCTCGGTGTGCAAGCTGATAGGACATACCAACTCGATCACGCGCCAGCCAGTGGCTGGGAAGACTTCTTGTCTCGCTTTGAAAGCCTCCTCGATGCAATCCCTGGCGTCGGGGTTCGTAATGAAGCTGACGCCGATTTTCTCAAGCGTTGCCAGGTCCCCTCCTGCATCTTTGTAGTTATCCACTATCATGTCTCGGTGCTTCATCCTTGGAAGGGATAATAAAAGCGTGTCAATTTGGCTGACGATGTAGGCATGGTTGGCGACGGAAACGGTGTATTCGCACATCCTCCTCGCTCCCCAACTTAGCTCAAAGTCGGTCCAGTAATGCCTCTCTTTATGTTCGGCCCCCATCAAGTCCATCATCTTTTTGAAACATATCGGTTCTTCTACGGCAGGCTGCCTCACCAGGAGGTAGTCTTCAATACTTGCGCCGTGTGAATGCGACATGACTGTTCGCAAATGAATGAGGCTGAGGATATGTACTTGAGAAGGGCGGATAATCCCTAGAAGGATACCGTGCTTGAATCTAAGAACGAATGTTGAATATCAATGACCCAATGAAATTTTATGCTATTGTCAATGTAAAGATTCGATGCTCCCGAATTTTAGGAAGGGAGACACGATATCAGCTGGTATAACTAGGTACCTAGTCAGCACCTACCAATGCAATATACCTGCAGTTGAATCTCGGCTGCCTTGCGAGGAACTTTATTAAATTGTTGCGGCTTCTTCAACTGACTTGGTCGGACGAAGAGGGAAGACCTAAGCGAGGAATTAGTCGCAACTGGTCACATAGGTTGATTGTACATAGTCCAACACGCAATTACCGATTTGTCATTTACAAACTGGTTATGGATGCGTGGTATAATAGACTCATCTGAGTGCTCTAAGTATGTTATATGAGCGGGTAAGACAATTGTTTGTAGATGGGGATATTAATCATATTCAGGGGTATTGGGAAATATCGCAGAACGGTATGGGGGACGACATCAAAACTCTAGTACGAAGTCATGACCAATAAGTTGCGAATTTAGGGGCACAAGTATTTATTTATTGGAAGTGAAAGAAATAGAATCAAAGGAGATCAAGGAAAGGAGGGAAATAAGGGGGTGAAGAATGATGTGACAAAAAAAAAAGGCAAAAAAGCTCGGAACTGCGAGGATGTTGAATCGAACGCAGGACCTACGAAAAACCACTGTGTACAGGTCGTAGTGTCAAGTTACGGGCATACCGCTCCACCATATGACCTGCCGGTGCAGTTTTCTCTAGCCTCCTGTCACCCAGGACAGCCAGCGCCCGGACGCGCTGACTGAGGGGTCGGCTGAAAATATGGATGGTAATTTTCGTATATAACCCTCTATCGCGCCTAGGTAACGACCGAGATTTTCCCTGGTGGGCACCTGGCAACCACCGTTCGTACCTACGGAGCGGAGTAACCCCGGGGCTGCGTGTCTACTATGGGAATCCCATATGATTTTGTACCTGCGGTCCCTATGATCGCCTGGATAGGGGCGCGTACAAGCTTCCTACCCCCTAACTGGGGATATCCATTACGCGAGGGCTCCGAAACCTACTGACCGTAGTTCTAATCCCTCTGATTACTGTGAGGTTTCTGCAATTCTTACAGCTGGCCTTGAAGCAGCTTAACCCTTTGGCTTCCTCCGGACCACAGTCAATGATGCGTAGAGAATTAACCCCAAGTGTATCTCAAGTCGACCTCGAAGCAGGCTTTCAGGGCACCTAGCCTATTTTAAGAGAAGGGGGCTACGTGAGCTATTCTATGAGACCCAGACTCTCCTAGCCATCCTTAGATAAATTACATGATTAGAGGCCCTTTAATTGGGATTGATCGATTTCTGCTTCATAAACATGCCTTCACATAGGAACCCCCTCAATAAAACTTCATTGTCGTGTTCCTCGTGATGCATAAAGGTTGCATTAACAAGAGGAACAATACGATTATCTCGCAAACTAGACGAACAAGGGCGCCACGTCTCCTAAAAGGGGCTTTGTTTGGACTACGTTCACAATTTCAACAAGACCATTATTGTATTCCAGGGTACTCACAATAGGCACACAACGTCTCTTGCCTCCAAGCTCGACTTACAAAGCAAACCCCCTTAGGATACATAAATCGAGAAATTTCCAACCCAGCCAGTGAAAGTCTGCAGGACCGGAAGACGAAAATTTCTAAGCACTGGTAAGGCAATTTTGTCAATTTCGCACTCTGACGAGACAGATTTCCAAGATGATTGCCTCAAACGTCGCTTCAAAGCTCACCTCGCGCACAGCGATGATCTCCATCATCCTCATCCTCTTCGCGTCGATCGTGCTAAGCCACCCAACGAACAGCACTGGCTACACCCAGCCGCACCTGCACAACTGCAGCATCTACCACGCCAACGCGACCTGCAACTGCACGACGAGCGTGAGTCCTGGCAGTCAGACAAACCAAACTCTCGGCTTCGGCTTCGTCGGCCAGCAGAACAACCTGACAATGTCGTACGGTGCTTCTGCCAAGAAAGGTAAGGGCGGCTCCGGTTCAACGCACAAGAGCACGGCCAGGAACTTGCTTGCGGATGCAGTCTACGTCGTCACTTTGACTGTCATCGTGTTGAACCTGTTGCTGTGGTAAGAGAAACGTGTCGTCTAATATCACGTAAGGGGCAAGTAATTGCTGCCTTTAGTCACATCTAATAGCTACGTAACCCTAGGTACCTATCTACTCAATAAATATCCGTATGCCTGATTGCTCGAAATGTTTCATAAGTGAGCTGCACTGACAGAAATGGTGAAATACCCATCCTTTGACTCATGTAGAATATTAAACAAAATGAATCATTTGAAAAGTTCCTTTCAATTTCCAAGGAGAATGATGGCAGTGATACGAAGCCGAATGGGTGGGGTTGAGCTCGTCAGGGGTAAAGTAAAAGTGGAGCCATTCAGGGGCACCTAAAAATAGGGGGCCGCCCTATCAGCGCACCCTTCAACTTAGAAATTATAGGCATTAACAACCATTGATACTAACCTATATATCGCCTTATTTTGAGCTACTAGCAGATTGTAATCTCCTAAGCTCACTTATTTCACATACCAGAGCGCGCCTAGTGGTTGATGTGCACCTAAAAACAACTCAAGAGACCATATTACCTGCGTGAAAATCGACGTCGATGGGAGCCCACCTGTCTTCTGGAACTTTTAAGCATGCTCGCGCTAGCAGATGAGCTGGTTCATTTCCACGAATGTTGTAGTAGACGTTCGGACATCAGCGAGACATTCGGGGAGTGGCAAAGCACCGTATATACCAGCATTTTGCTGCCCTGAAGAGAGCATACGGAAGAATCATAATGGTCAGCTCAGAGACTTAAAGAGCTATGAGTAAAAGGAAGCTCAATTCTGGACATGCGCACATTAGAGCGAAGAGGCGGAGCAAGCTATCTACAAATGGAATCCTAGAACACCTAAACAGCACCAAAACCCACCGGAAGGAGGTCTCCATTACCTCCCCCTCCCCCTGGATTGCCATCCACGTACCGGAGCCGTAGGCTGTCCATCTCTGTCAGAGTCAGAATTGGATTCGTCTGACTGGCTATTTTCCAGTGGATACATTTCCGATTCGTCGTACTCGATTGTGATGTGGTCTTCATCGTCTCGGATTTGGGCCGAAGGGTCGTAATTACCGAGGTCCATCTCTTCGACCCCTTCCTCCTCGACGTTATCAGCTTCGGTCATCCCGATAGGCACAAGGCCACTGGCACGCCGAGCGGTATCTACTTGACGAAAGAAGGGACTGTCCTCATTTAGCGGTTTTCCGCTGCATAAAAATCCCATCGGGGTGTGGGTGAAGTCCTGTCCACGTCGACGGACTGCTAAGTACTCCTGGGTGAAGGTGTATGGTTTCGATGTAAGCCCCTTAGGCTTGTGAGCGGAGAGCCGGACCTTTGGGCGAAGATCTTTGCTATTTCCTGGTGATCTGTTGGGACTATACGAGGTTGCTTCGGTGGAACTTTGGGCTACGGGGGCTGTGAGTTGCTCAGTTGTATCCGTCTCCGAGCTATCATGTTCTTCCATTCCCGGTGTGGCTAAATCGATACCAAGCATTGCGCAAATGCTCTCGTACTCGGACCAGTCAAAATAAAGCCTTCCTGCGAAGAAACCTAGTTCAGTAGTGAGCCACTCAGGAGCTTGCCAGTTGCTAGGAAGAGGCGGCATAGAGTAAAAGCTCAGCTTGTTGAAATGCATCATTCGTCGAGTTACCGGAGCCGCGTAAGTTAATAAGCGAGTTGGGCTGGCTTTATTACTTTTCTCCGCTTCTTGAATGATTTGAATCAAGAGCTCAGTTTCCTCGGGCGTCACAATCACGGCGGCTTCGAGTGACTCAGCGTAGAGGATCCATTGTACAGGCCGCTGTTATAGAGGATCAGTAAGTTAGTTGACTAAGAGGGAGCTGGGATCAATCATACCATGAAATTGTCGTTTGCCGACTCAATAACCAGCTTGACAGTCCGTTCAAACTCGCTCGAAACGAACAACTGAGAGGAGCTAATCTCATAATTGACCTTGTATTTTCTCCCAAGCGCAGTTCTTGCGAGAGCTCTGAGGACGTGGACGAAGTATTCTGATCCAGCGGGAACTCTCCCTGTTCTAGCAAAAGTCTCCAGATCCCTGTGGAGGCCGGGAAACTTGTGAGGAGTGTACGCTAGAGGTCTCTTCACTTGTCGCACAGCTTCGACCTCAATCTCGGTCTCTCGTTCCTGCTCAACCTCCTGCAGAGCCGAAGCATGGACAGCCTGACCAGTGTCTTGGAAAGCTTTCCTTCGGGACTCAAGTTCCTTGACGAAGCCTGCAATCTTGGGATTTGATTTTGATGACATACTTGGCTTTGCTTTAGTTTGGGGCCCATACAGTTGTTGCAAGGTCTGACGCTCCTTGTGTTTGATAGCATCGATAAAAGCCGTTCTATCTTCGTCATTGTTAAGAAAGTCGGGGAAATCCTCGGCGGCTTGCATTCGATTGCAAAAGTCTATGCCTTGGGAGTAATACAAAGGTTGGAGTTGTTCAATCCCATCACAGGTGTTATTGATAAGCCAGCGAATTCTGTCGTCGTGTCAGCGTGGGCAGATACCAATTTTGACAGGGATGGAAATAAGTCAAGCTTACACGTCGTATGAACCTACGCTTTCGTTGTGCTTTTTGTTACTCAGGTCTCGGATGCTTTGGTTCACTTCGGGCGGAGCGAAGAATAGAACAGCCTGCGTTGTACCTAGTTGGCGTAACCTCATCGCGGCTGGTTCGCGTTAGCTTTGTGATAATAAGTGAGATATGGAATTGGGCTAGCATACCTTGTACAGTATGATCTTTGGTTTGACCTAGACCTAGGGTGAGGGCCGCATAAGCAAGTGGGCCGAACTTGAGATCGGTACCCCGTGTGTGAGCCTATGCGAAACGTTAGTTAGATCTTACTTTCAAATATGCCTTGGATTGGGGACGCACCTCATCTAGATATACAAGGACTTCGTTGAGATTGTCTGCATAAGGAGAGGCGAGTAATGGAGTCCTCGTCCCTTGCTTGGACAGAATATATGGACTATCTCCGTCAAAATACAGTGCTACTGTTGCTCGACCGTCGACCTTCAGCCAATTTTCGGCCAACTCTTTATTGGACTGCTCTAGGATCTGGGCTCCCGAATCGATTAGGATGCGGATGTTATAACTCCTCAACATATGTAGGAACCCCTTCTCGGATATGCGCTTCTGATTTGAGTCGGCCATGACAACATATGATCTTGACCGTGGCTGAAGGAGGTATGTGAGCACCTCGGCATTTGTATGCGATAAGGACGGCAGGTCGTCTTGTTTAATGGTCAGAGGCAGAAGGGGCTTAATGTCATTTGTACCTATTAATATATGAGATTCAGTACTTTTCCCCAATCATGTCATTAAAGAAAAGAATTAAGGGAGATAAGGTGTAAGTGTAAGGGGCACTATATAACCCACCTGAGAAGCCCGTTGTAAGTCCTCTTGACTTGTTCAAAGATGCGTTATTGTTCGATTTCTCAGACTGAGCATGGGAAAATAAGGGTATATCCCAGCCGTTTGATTGCAGGCGCACTCTGAACTGCTTTGCATGAGCTGGGAATACAAAGTTGTTCAAAAAGTAGTCAATGACCGGGACTCGATACCGCACACTGTTCCAGATTTGAGTCATCTGTTGTGAGTCATCCACGTTGATTGAGTGCCAATCTTTCAAATAGTCTGGAAACTGCTCGTCTTCGATCCATTTGTCGTACTCTGAAGCAGGGTCGTCAGACTTTAAAACCGCTTCCAGAGCTTGTCGGGTTTGCGACATGTTGATCCCACAATAATAGAAGGCTAACGCGGTCAACAAGATAGCCACCTGTCGAGAGTTAGTACCCAGACTTTCGATTTCGATTGATAGGAGAAATTAAATTCTAATGGACGGGCTGAATTAACTCACATCAACATGTCCAAACTCGGATTGCTCGCTTGGAACTCCCTTTGCGTGGAAAGGAACAGCCACGGGATCTCTGAGAGGATGGAGCCCGTATTGCACTCCATACCGTTTCTTGAGAGCCATGATAAGAATCCGATGAACGAACAGCCCTCGGAGTAGATAAACAGTCTGCTTGACATGTGGCCTATCGGGACATAGGCGGCTGATGCGGTCTAAGCTGGATTGACGAACCTTGGCCCCAGAAAGGAATTCTTTGATGGCTAAACGGTCGGCTGGGTCGATAGAGTCTATGGGAATTATGCCTCTAATGCCTCGACAAACATCGTATCTCAGACGGTTGATCATCTCTTCCTCCACATCTGGTCGGAGAAAGAATACGAAGGGGAATCCTCCATGAGGGCGCCTTACAACCTCGATTGAATAGGGGAAGTTTGTTGTAAGATGGTATAGGTGCATATCCATGAGACCAAGGATCTGTTCGACAACTAGCCATCTATGTGGATGTCCGTCAACGGCCATTTGCGAACCGGAGGGATAAATAAGTTGTGTCTTGACGGCGAGAGTATGGTCACTTTCGTCTATCACGTCTCGCGCGCACGACTGGAGCCACTTGTGGACCCGGATCATCATGCAAGCTTCAGGAATTTGCTGGTCAAGCACCCTTTGGAGGCCGCTGAGCATAAATGACATCTGATGTTCTGGGAGACAAAGCATGACTCCACGTTTCCTTTGGATGTCACGATGCAACCGGTGGAATAGCTTGATATGGTCTTCCTTCGTTTGCGTCCTCCGCGAGAAAGGGACGTGACTGATTTCTCTGCCGACAAGCCCTCCTAGAAGTCCGTGGAGTATTTGGGCTGTTTGCTGTAAGAGAGCTTTTGGCACAGACACTCGTACAAGGTTTTTGCCATCTGAGAGCAGCACTGCAGCCATCGGGATGATGCATGATGTTTTACCCTGGCCCATATTCAACTGAAGGACGCTGTTGGCTCTAGACTCTGGCGCAATAATCGCCAACGCGACCTCAACCTGAGTTTCTCGAATGACTAGGTTTGATTCAATCTCCAGTAAGAGCCAGTCTGGATATTCCTCAATGCGCCAGTTGCTATGACCTTTATTCATGCGTTCTTCCTCGTATCGAGCATCTTCGTGTGCACGCTTATATGATTGCATCCGTATCTGTCGCTGTAAATCCGTTATTGATAAAGCGAAACGAAGGAGCTTCTCCTTCATCCCGCTACCAAAGGAGCACTTCGCAGTCGATCGGAGTTGTTCGAGAAGAGTAATCGGAGTCACAGGGGGCCATAATTGGCCTTGCTGCAGCCAGCTGATTTGCTTTTCAGAGTGCATTCCACTAGGTAACTCCACTGCGGATTGAATTTCCGAAAAGGTCTGCTCCATAGTCACTTGAAGTTGTGTCGCCGTAAACTCATTACGGGAGAATGGAGTTGATACTGTCCCAGCTTGCGAGCTTCGCGTACAGAAAGCATCCAGGCTTTCTTTCAGATCCCTTGCGTACTTTTGCTTTACGGTTGAATTCGAATTGGAAAAAGTTCTAATAATCTGCTCCAATTCTCGAGAAGATTTATATATGGAAAAGTCGCGAGAAGATCGAGATTGTACTGTTCCCAATCCAAGGCTGGGAGGTCGCACTGAGACTTTTGCTTCAACGCGTTGAATTGGCATCCTCATCAGATCATGACCAAGGCTAGGCAGCCTGTAGCCTGGTTGTTGGATAGGGAAGATCAACTCAGATGGCACGAAGTCCGGTTTTTGGAATTTGACATCTGAATGTCTTCGATCTAGAATCTCCTGAACCGCTACAAGGTGGCTGTAAAATTCGTGATTCTGGTATATCCTCTCCCACTCTGGACGCACTTGATCTAGAGCTGCGGGTACGTCTACTAAAAGGGAGTCGTCGACATACTTCGCGCCTAAATTGGGAGTAGGCCACTCCAAGATAAGAGCCTGTGCTAGCCTCTTGCAGTCTGCCGCTGCCTTCCGAGTATGAACGATTCTTGCCTGCAGAAGTTTTCTTTGATCCTTACTGCTGGCGAATTCCTTGAGAGGATGGTCCTCGGGAGGAGGCGTTTGGTATGGTTCAATAAGCTTGATTAAGACATCAAGTTGAGGCATTTCGCGCGGCCTGAAGCTGTGATACTCGTTATGACCAGGGAGAGGTAATGACTGAAGATCTTCCCAGAGAGCATACGCAATCAAGGTCCGAATCAGAGGCATGTTGGCTTCGGATCGAAACGCAATCATACTTATAAGGAACATGAGCCTGTATTGGTCTGGCATGTCTTTCACCGCGTTCACGAGTGGGCCCCATTCACGCCGCACATCGATATCCAGACGAACATGTAACGCGATTTTCTCTAAGTTCTGTTCGTACCCTTTGACATTTAGCGATTGGGAAAGATTCAACGCCAGATCTTCCACCGTGGACATGAATGAGGGTCTATTTCGTATCAAAGTGACTGCTTCCAACACGTTGGAGTATCGCAAACTGGCAGTGCGTGGGTTATGTCTAGCCTCGTATACTGTATCGCCTGGTGGATCGATGTGCAATTCGTAACCGCTGCACCTCTCGTAAGCCTGACGTCGATGGAGAGCACGTAGGTTGAGACGGGCATCGCCAGATGGGGGCAGTTCTTCCGTCTCGGTCTTCTGAGGATAGAAAGTAGCCAATCTGGCGGATTGTGAGATAATTCGGTCTACTAGGATGCGAAATTCTTCTCGTTGTATAATGTTAGGACGATCATGAGCCCAGAATTCCTTCTTCATGACTTTTAGCTTCTCGGGATAGTACTCTCGCCTGGGCGAAAGCCTTGAAATACCGTTCAGTATGTTAGTCGGAAGACCTGACAGAGGGGACCAAGGTTGTGACACTCCCGAGCTTAAAATAGCCAGGGAACTCTCAACGCCGGTTAATCCTGTTAGAGGATCTGGTAAAACAAACGACGTAAGCGCATGTATCTCGGCTTTTTTATATGTCAATGCAGCTTCAGAAGCGCAATCTATTCGGCCGAGTGTTTTGTTAACCATGAAGCTGAAGTAGGCCGCTGATGGATTGTTGTGAAGCTGAACGCACACCTGAACATGAAAATTTCGTGGCCGTACTCGTAGGAACCCTAACGGGACGAGAACGAACCTCTCTTGAGGGTCTTTCAACCTGCGACAGACTAATTTGCTGTCGAATCCATACCATGTGTTGATACATTGGCAAGGGTCAATCTCGGCTTGCAAATGCGGCGACTGTAACAGGTTGTTTCTGTTCACAAACCACCTCAGCTGCATACGATGCAACTCAACAGTAGGAGCGTATTGGCGACCTGGCTGATATATTGTCAAATGCCTTGGCGACTCGAACCACGCGAAGATCTTTGCCACTCGAATAAATAGCGGGCTATAGGGATCTACTAGCGTCTCCTTGAATCTCGCACCAGGTGTGAATCGTGAGCATATTGACGTCGTCACATCCAATCTCCAATTATGCGGATGGGAACGCCAAATATTCTTAGACTTTGGACGGATCTCAAGAATCCCAGACACAGGATCGCTGCCTCTATTAGTTCTGAAGTAAAGTCCTAGACTTTTTTCTTCTTTTTTTTCAAGTACTTACAGCCAATGAATACAGTTTTCAACTAGCGACGAAGGGAGGTCGAAGAGATTTCCATTGTAGAATACCTCTCTCGGAATGAGCTCGAGAACTTGGATGCCTTTGATGGCGCGGATGATAGTATTTTCGCCTTCATACCCAACATGAATTGCATAACCTTCTTTTTTGAATGCCAAGACTAAATCATCGTGCGAATCAGTTGATTCTGTTGGGTTCAGAGACTTCGAGAGATAGAAAACATACCATGGGTCATCCCTGGACTGTTCGATGGATATTTCCTGAGACTGGTCTGACTTCCAAAGAGCTCATTGAGGATGATGGTACTCTTGGAATCCGTGGGGAGTTTCTGGGTCGAATTCGGTTAGTATATGATGTATAGTGTTCATGTGCGGCTTTGGTACTCACGCCCAGTGACTGGCCATTTACGAGCAAGATACCGAATACATAGTTATAACTTGCTACTTCGACCCTCTCGGAAGGATCTTTCATCAAGATTTGAAGCCAATAGCCCGTTTCGAAAGTGATGGTATGGATTGATTTAGAGTCGGCGGCTGGCCAGAGATGTCGGAGTGCAAGCAGCAAAGCGTCCTTTCCATGCCGCTCAATCGAATCTCGTATGCAATCTTGGACATCGTGCATCATCCTCAAATCCCTGATATAGGATTCCTTTACTATCCGACCAAGGGATGCAATGCTATCCGGCATATTGTCGTAAACTGTTGCGCTGCATTCTATGAAGGTAGCAAGCCCGTCAGCGTCGAAAGTTTGACTTGCAATCATCTGGCGAAAAGCAAAGGTTCTCTTGCAGAGAAGAGCAGCCCAGAGTAGATACGACTGGCAGTTCTGCACGTTTTTCTGGTCTCTTACGCTATACATTTCCTTCCGTAACAACCTAACCCACTGCAAGACAATCTGTCTCACCTCAGAGATGAGATACAAGGCTGCTTGGGTCAGGTCATTCATATCTGGAAACGGCGCCGTAAACTCAACAAGTCTCAATATTAGCATAATGACGATCTCCATCAGATGCGTCTCACGCCAGTTAGAGGCAATAGCCTCTATTTTCATTCTGATCTGCTTCAACAGTGTCTCGCAGAATGAAGTATCTCGGAAAATACGGTGTATATTTCCGAGGAGCTCGTAGTTGCTTTCTGGTGATCCAATCTGATGCACAAGATGGTCAAAGAGCAGCACTGTCGTTAGTTGTGATAGGTTCAGATTAGACGAGGCAAGTTCCGTCAAGATAGTAATCCACCGTCGACGCTTGCCAGATAAAAGGTATTGGAATGCCATCCATTCATGAGCATTGAGACTAGACGGACAAGAGGAGTAAGAGGCTGCGATTTCGTATGAAGACGGGCCATCTCCATATATATTGAAGCTCCGAGACTCCAGGAGCGGAGAAAATGGAGAGTTCTTCGGGAGGCTTAATTTACAGTGATGCTCAAAAGTAGGTCGCGCTTCCTTGTGCCCCGGCCAAGACTGAGAATCCTCGTCAAAGTACGCTAGCTTGAGGCCGTTTGGAAGCAAGACCTGATCAAGATCAACGGGAAACTTCTTCCTCACTCTGTAATGAGTCATTAGGACTTTGTAACGTCAGCAAACTAATCATGGGAGAGACGAAAGCGTTGGAACTTACAGGATTTTGTTGTTGACGCGAGAGATATGCTCCCAGTGACTTTGGCGTACGCATTCAAACCTGAATACCCTTGTAGCTGTACCTTAGGCTCTATCCCTGGCTCCTGAGTTTGCCTTGCAACGCGGTATAAGATCGCCCATGTCGCATCGCGATAAGCGGCAAGTGCTTGGGGACATCTAAGCTCGAACACCACAGCTTTTGCCATTACAGTGCTTTCAGGTAACGGCGATTCAAACGCGCTGATTACCATACGGGATCTTTTTCTATCCAATTGGCATTTCGGGCAAGAGTAAGAGTCGTGAGTTGGATATGACCATCTATCCATCGGCTCGATATAGATGCACGTTGCGGCGTCGTATTCTTTAGTCAACCTCTCATATTCGGCGCTGAGCTCTCTCCACTCCCGCTCTTTGCATTCGCGTTGTTGCGCAGAGGTGGACTGTATCTCAGTCAAAATATGTGCGAGCGAGTTAGAGCCGAGAGATTCATCGAAATACCGTTCCGCAAAACAACCTTTACAAGGGTCGTCAAATAGCGTAGCCCGTGTTCCTCTGGATTTAGCTATTCGATCCTGTACATAAGACTCGACTTTCCTCGCGCGTGATATATCAGAAAGGAGTGGGAGGCGAAGAGCTTCCATTAGGCGTGGGGTAAAGACGGGGTGGAAGTCATACAGAAGCGGAAACATAGCGCATGCAGATTCATCTAGAGCTGTCCAAGCCTCCATCAACGTGAGAAGCATCATGGACTTCTGCTCAGCATTATCATTGTATTGGTCTTCGATTCGACTGATGTATCCAAGGATAGCGTCGTGAAGTCTCTGAACCCGCGTTGATAGACTTGCGGAACCAATGCGCATGTTTGTCACAGAAGTATGGATCTCTTTCTCCTCGGCAAACAGTTTCAGGAGCTTGTCCCCGAAGACCTGGACATGCAATTTCGGTTGTCGGGGAGTAAACGTATATGTTCGGAGAGGCTGATACATGTTCGCATTCCGAAATCGATTGCGAGCATTATCTAAATACTCGCGACTCGAAAAGAGGCTTAATCGTTGCTCCCCTGGATTGGCCTTCCGTGGTAAAGGTGGGATTGTCTTGGTAATCGCCCGTTTTTCCCTCTCCCAGGCATTTTTCATTCTGGTAACAATAGCATCAACCACCCTTTTGAATCGGGGTGATAGGGCCTTGTCTAGCGTAGCATAAGACCTTTGGATGGTTTCTGGTTGCCCCACGCGGTCTCGATCGAGCTTGTATAGACGGCGACACAGTTTGGCCTTGAGGAACGATTGATCTTCAAAGGCGATGACGTCTCGAGTGTCGTTGAGTAGCATACCATGAATGATGCACATCAGAAATTTGTACTGAATCCTTCCGTGTTCTCCACCAAGCATCATCGCGAGATAGCGTCCGATTCCAACCCTAAGTACAAGCCAGTAAGGTAGTCTACGCCAGGGGGATGCGCTATCGAACCAGCAGACATCATCTCGAACCCTTTTTTGGAGGAGTGTGGGGGAGATACGCTTGCCATTTGCTTCGAGAATTGCAGTGAGAAGAGACGTGATCAGAGCAGGATCGGCGGTTTCTCTGTCTTCTGCTAGGGCACGTCCTGCCTTGGTGGCATATTCTGAGAACTTTTGAGTAGACTCTGTCGAAGCCTGCTCAAGAAAGCCTGCAAGGCTTTCGAGGAAGGTATCGCTGTAGAATACCGAAGAAGGTAACAACACGGCAGTTCCCGGGAATGTCCAGGAAAGGGTCTGTGCTTCCAGTACAGACTCACGCTTTGGCGAGGCTTCGAAGGCTTCAAAAAGGATATTGCCATTTTGTTCAGCGCTACATGAACTTTGTAAGCTGCGATCTTCGCGAGAAGAGACGAAGGACTTACCCAATAGGTTTATGAATGATAACCCCAGCATTCTGGGTTGCTACATGAAGGATGACAAGATCGGTGTCGCGAAATTCTTTGAGACGCGAAGTCAACTGGCTTCGTTCCAACTTCCCACCAATATTGAGAGCTTTGGAAAGGAGGAGTGACCGTCTGAGCGAGTCCCACACTCGCCAATAGTTGTCATCTTGAATATCTCTCATTAGTTTGGCCGCAACGATCAGGCGATCTAGAAGGCCACGTTCAATTTCATCAATGTTTGACTCGGATCCCGACGGTAGCTTTGCAGGTAGCGCAACATGGTTGAACAAGCTCTTTAGGACCCCAGGTGGGGTGCTGATTTCCTCGAAGTCCATGAATGCGAACCATCAAATATATTGTCGGCTTGACTTTCTGCTTCAAAGTGGAAGGTAAGGAAGTATCAGGGGAAGGTTGGAAGGTGTTTGGGGTGAACTTGGGCTAACAGGATCGGTTCGTGGATGACCAGGAGGAACGATCATGTAGTGGTAGGGAACTGTGGAGGAAAAACATCGACGAGGGAAAACATCGACAAGAACCACGCGAAAATGACAATGATCAACACGGGGACTTGCCGTGAAGGTGGTGCACCGGCTATGCACTTGGGAGGTCGAAGACAAACGCGGTTCCAACGCCTACTGCTGCAGCCGACTTGAGATTGTTTTGGTCGCGGGCCGTTTCACTGGAACCACATGGCAGGCCTGAGAAGTTAGACTTCAACCAACCAGATTCTGTTTGAATTACTTGTTTGGATTGGAAACACCGAAAAGAAGGTGGGATGTAACCGGAACGAGGCTCTCGACTCAATCGGCGGCAACCCAAGCCTATCGTGCCTACCTATTAATTTCAATGTGATTGCTATTGGCACAACGCGGCTGGACGGCTGGTCGCAGCTGACTTCTAAGTGCTCCGCTTGCTTTTCCTAAAATGAGCTATCATTTTCATTAACGCTTTGACCAGGAAATATGAGATACATAATTTATGCAGTCTCTAAAGCTCCTTCATTTCATTTCATATCTTAAGTTTGGCCTTTAACATGAAAATTCCAAGCAACAACATGGTCTGCGTGTCTTTAGACGTCAGAGATCGGACGTAATGGAGAGTTCTCATATGGAGCCCTGTTTGCCTTTTATTCCTAGCGGTTAGCTACATAATATATTCATGCAGCGACATAGCACGGATAGGTCGCGGCTTGTCGTATGCATTTTATGCCGGTCACAATAGTTTGCGCTACCAGATTTAGAATATCGCAATGAATGTCGGGTTCTGTTTAGAGACTGATAACACTTGCAGCGTTTGCATTGATATTCTTGAGACACCAACATCATGATGGGCTGTCATATGTATACCTACGTTGGTGCCTACTTGCTTTTTGCGGTGCGTCTACACTTTTTACACTTTGAACGCCTCATCTATCCAATCGTTTGCAATCAAGAGCCAATGATCTTGCCGATTCATGCCAAAGGCCAATGATCAAGCCAATATGAACAACGAGCGAAACACGCTTCCCCTCTCGAAGTATGGCGAGTATAACTCAAGGTGCATACCTACCTGGGTACTAATCCAGTGGCTGATCATTCTTGTTTGATGAGTTTGACACGGGGCCTTGGGAACGCCGTCTTCTCACGGCGGTGTCTTCGTTCCGGCATGCCGATTTTTCGCTGATTAATACGAAGACCTACCGTCAATGCGGGAACGGCTATGAATCATTAGCGCGACGGCCAGGACGGCGTAGTGATATATACGTATGTATATAGAAGCGGTGTTTGCGGCGAAGGGCGATACCTGGCTAAGCCTCCTCGCCGCATTCTATTTCAGTGTGCGGGTCTTCCTCTTGGTTACAACCTCAGCCCCAGTCCCACGTGTCAGAGATGCAACGTGAAACGCGGCAACTTCGCAGTAAATGAATGTAACATTGCTAGAAGGAGGGAAATTGACGATCCCACAAGCGGCTATACAGTATATAGGAAAGGCGTGCGGCTGTGCTCTTAAGCCGATTAAAGTCCATCACGTATACGCATGATACCTTACGTAAGATGCCTTCGTCATGCGGTGTTCGCACTGAAACTCGATCTCGGACGATCCACTCCTCCGATGCGAAACCGGTTCGCCGTGTCTGATCGGAATAACGGGCGTATGTATGGTTACGTACATCATTGTCGAATGGCGGATCTGCCAGGAAGCGATTTGACCAGACGAAACGGGGGACCCCGTACCACGTGCGTGCTGCAGTCAGGACGGTAGACCATAAGAGCAAACCCACCAACCCACCAATTCAATTAATATATTAAAATATATACTATATAAATCATATGCTTACTATGTTCACACTATATTTTTCTAATTTACCACTGTAATTATAGCAACTATAGCGCTATAAGCTGCTATAATTATAAAGCATTATAGCATAAATGTTTTTAAAATATAAGTATTTAAACCTTATTTTTTTTCTTTAATTTGCTCTCCTTATTATAGTTATAACATTATTAAAATTACTATCTTTATTTAAATCTAGCTTAGTAATTATTAACTCTAGTCTTAGTATTAGTGTTAATGTTAATATTAGTATCGATATATAGCTTAAATTTAGCCATAAAGTTATAGTAATTTAAACCTAATTATAATAAGGAAAGCAATTTAAATCCTATTATAAAAGAAAGAGTAACTTAAATATAAACATATAAAGGTTATAATTTAAACCTAATTATAAAAGGCTAATAAAATAATAGCTTAAACCTAGCTATTAACTAAGCAAGTGTTTAAATCTAACTAGTAATAGATTAGTTTAAATAGATTTAGCTTAATCTAGCTAAAAGAAATAAAACTTAAAATAAAGAAATAAAATAGTTTTAGTATATATATCTCTTTATTTAAATATTAAAGTTACTTAGCCTTTATAGAGTTGGAGCTAATTATAAAGGTAATAAAACCTTAAAGCAAAAAAGAGTTAACTTTATATATTTAATAGCCACTGTATTAAAGAAATTTAATTAATTACTTATAATAAAAAGACTAGGAAGGTAAGATTAGTAAGAAAGTTATAGTTGTAGCTTAAATTAAATTATAAAAAAGTGATTATTTATAAGGGAATAATAGCTTAAACTTAGCTTTAATAAATATTTAAAAAGATATATGGTTAATTAAGTTATAAAAGTAAGTATTAATGCTAATAAATAAGTAATAAGGAAGGTATGTTAAGATTATTAGGGATAGTTAAGGTTTATATAAAGAAACATATTGTTAATAAGTATTTAATATATGCTAAAATATTATAATACTGCTAATAAAGCTTAAAAACTACCTAAGTATAAATAGCTTTAAGATTAATGCGTAAAAGTAAAAGAGGTTATAACCTATTATACCTATAAATTTAAAAGAGAAAAATAATATTATATTTATTAGTTTTATATAAAGCTAGCTAAATATAAGTTAAGGATTAAAATAATAGGTATTAACTATACCTAATAATATAAATTAATAATAATATTAATTAAACTAAAACTACTACTTATTTATAATGCTAAAGCTAACCTATTACCTTTACTTAGGATATTTAAGCTTACCTAAAATACATAATATACTAAGAAAAAAAAAACTACCTATATATAACTAAAACCTTATTTTAATTTAAACGCTTAATAGTAATAATCTAATTAGTGTTAAAGTTATACCTTAAGATTTTTAGATTAGTAAGTATATTAATATTAGCTAGCTTTTTATTATTGCTTTAGGTACTATTTAAAAAGATTAATAAAAAGCTAGTTATAGAGATAGAAAAAGGGGGAGACTTAGGCTTTATTAGAGAGCGGCTTTTTTTAGGTTTATAGCAATAGTATAGATGGTTAAATTGCTTTAGTATAAAATTATTACTAATATTGCTATTATTATTATTACTTACTTTTTCTTTTTTAGGCTAATGGCTAAATTATATAAACTTTAAATTAGAATTAACCTTATTATTACTATCCTTATTATTTACTTTTTCCTTTTTAAGCTTACAGCTAAATTATACAAATTTTAAATTAGAATTAATAGCTTTATTATCGCTATTATTATTACTAACCTTATTACTAATAGAAGAGTTTTATTAAGTTACTTTATTAAGGTTATAGGTAATAGTAGAAGTTTTTTTTTAACTAGATTAAGATTATTTCTTAAAAGGAAAAGGTAAAGGAGTAATGGTTATAAGAGGTATTTAATTTATAGTAATAATATATATAATATTAAAGGTAATAAACTGCTAATTTGGCTTATCCTTATGGATGTATACGGTAATTAAGTCTAGCCTTAATATAATAAATATTTATACTATTAAACTTTTTAAGATAGCCTAAATAAACCGGGCAAATATATATTTAAGGGCTATGCTATATAACTAATATAAAATATGGTTATAATAGAGACCTTTTAGTTTATAAAATATTAATAAGGTTAAGTAAAAAATATATATAACTAAAATATATTAACTGTTTTATAATTTAGGAATAATAATAAAAACTTTAGCATTAAATATCTTATGTATATTAATGTAAAGGAAAAAGAGATTATAAAAATCATTAATCCTAAATGAAGTATTATATATTTAAATATATTATTTCATATAATTCTTATTAAATTAATCTTTTTTAGCTTAAAGGATAAAATATACCTTTTTTATACTAGTAATAGCTTATGTTAAGTAATAATATTTATTATAGCTAATAATTATTTAATGGTTTAAGATAGTTAAGCTTTAAGCTATTAACTTAAATATTATAATAATATTAATATTATACTATAGCAGTGGTAGGTTTTTATATAGGAATTTCTAATAAGTAAAGTTAAGAGTAATAAAATAAGGAGCTTTTAAGCCTTATTAAAAATATTAATATAAAAAAAAAGATTATATATTACTTATTAATAAAAGGATAGGTTAAATTATAAAAATAATAATTATTTATAGGTAAAATACTATTAATTAAGCAATTAATGCAGTTTATTATAGCATTAGTTATATAAAGTAATAAAAAGTAAAATTAATTTGTTTTTATTTTACTTTAAACATTTCTAACTAAAAGGTAATAAGCATAATATGCTATATTATAATTAATACTATTATTATTTAAAGCAAAGAACTGTATTAAAGGCTTATACTTATAAGAATAAAATAGATAAAAAATTTAGATAATAGGCATATCTTTACGCTATATAATAATATTTAAATAATAAGGAATAAAAGGCTTTATTATTGCTTTAAATACCTTTTTAAAATCCATAGTTATTATTAACAAATATGTAATATAGGTGTAATAAACTTAATTAGAATATTTAATAAAGTTATAATTATAAAAAAAAGGTTAAAATTAACATTATTCTTGCCTGCCTAATTAGGTAAGGTAATATATTACTATTTTTAGGAGAAGGATTTACTTAAATATAAAACTAATTATATAAAGGCAAATTACTTAAATTTCTTTTGATTATTAGTAAAACTAAATATAATTAGTAATAAAACGTTAACCACCTTTTAAATTAAAAAAGGTACCTAGGTAGGTAAATAGATATATATATAACCCTGCTCTCTTTAAAGAAGAAAATCTTTAGGTAATTAATTAACTATTTACTTTATCTTTATTTAATTAGAAAGATTTTAACTATATAAATATAATAAATACTTTAAAGGCAAGCTTTTTAAAATGCATTATAAGGTTTATAAGCCTTTTAAGGTTATATTATAAAGTAATAAAAGTCTCCTTATAGGGGAAGGAAGTTACCGTAGTTTTTTAAATCATAACGCTTTTTTAAACCTATAATTTAAATAAGCTTTATACTTAGATAATAAGGCAATATAAATATAATAAGTGCGCTATTTTAAGATAACTTAGTTTAATTATACCTTTTAGTTCTTTTTATAAAAACTAAAGCTAAAAAAAAACTTCGTAAAAAGGGCTACCTATATAAGAAGTATTAAATAGCTATAAAGGCAGCCTTTAGAAAACTTATTACCTTATCTAAATATCTATTATATAATTTAAATATTTACCTTAAACTAATTAGCAAGCTTATTAACCTTATATCCTTATTTTTATACTTTTTTTTAAGCTTATTCTATTTAATCCCTATAGGTATTTAATTAATCCCTATACTACCTTAAATTACCACAAGGAAACTTATTTATTGCTAACCTTAGTTTTTAATTCTTAGCTATATATTACTTAAGGTAAGCCTTTAAGCTAAGATAATTTAGTAAATATAAATTCCTTTGCTTCCTTATAAGTCCTAATAAATACTTTATTAGTTATTTGTTATAAATATGCTATATCTTTAGTATAAAAAAGCTATTAAAGTTATACCTAACTAATAGCTTCTTTAGGCTATCTATTAATTGCTTTAATATAAAATTGCTTATAACACTTTATATATAGTTTAATATATTAATATCTTTTAAGTTATTTTATATCTTATTAACTTTATTAATAATAATATAGTTTATACCTAGGTAATACCTAATTTAATAAATGTTCCAATTTTTAATAAACTTAGTAATCTTTTATCGTAAGATATCCCTATAAATAATATATAATATAACCTAATTAGCTATTATATATAAATTAAATCTATTTATATTATATAAATCTTTAAAATAAGCCTAGTAATATTAGTTTAGTTTTAAGGAATATTAAGTTCTTATATACTTATAATCTAACATTATATAACCTTTTAAAGTAATTGCTTCCACTACTACTTAATCTTTTTGTTTTATTTATTTATTCTTTATTTATATAAATCCAAGAATATATAGCTTTAAACCTAGGTTTATTTTATGTTATTTATATCTTGTATAATTATTATAAGCTTATTATATAAGGCTAATTAAAACTAAGCTATAGCTATAAGTAATGTCTTAATTTTATAATTTGTTTAAGTAAGCTAAAGCTAAAACCTTAGCCTTTTAACGGTAAAAAGGTATTAATTTAATATATTAATAAGTAAGAAGTTAGTTTTACTAATATTGTATTATAAGATTTTATAAGAATACATATTAATATAAGCATAAATCTTAAATCTAGCAAAGCAAAGTTTTATATAACTATTTATAAACTATATATAATTAGGTTTTAGAACTGTAAACTTCTAACATTTTTATCCTTTATTATTTGGTTTATTATTGTAGTGTTGTTGTATAGTATTAGGGTATTATTATTAATAAATATTATATAATTTAAATTTTATGATAGGAATATATATATGCCTTTAAATGTATCTTTAGATGTTATCCTTGCCTAAGTCTCTAAAGGTATCTAATATTAGTTTATAAGTTGTAAAAAATCAATCTACCTTCTTTATATAGCGCTATTATTTGTTTAGGTTAATAATTTGCCTTTTTATATTGTTTTTTATTTGGATTTAAATAAGAAGGGTTGGACTAATTGTTACGCTGTTATTATGTTATAAGTAACTTAGAATTATCTTATTAGAATTGTTTTTAAAAAAGAAGTAATGCTATATAAGCTATACTAATTTAGGAGTATAGTTTATTTATTTATGGCAAACCTTTCTTTATTTCCTTAGCTTATATTTAAAAGATTATAGTGATATATTAATCTTAGGTTATTTTTACTTAAAGTAGTTAATAATATATAAATATGCTAACCTTATTTTAAAGAGCTAATAGATCTTTACCTTAACTAGATCTATATTTAACTTATTTTTATATAGGCCTTATTTTTTTAAATATTATTTAAGGAACTGCTAACTAGCTTTAATATTATAATTATATCGTAATAATCTATAAATTTCTTATAAAGAATTACCCTTTATTAACTAAAGATAAGTAATTAGATCTTTATATTAAGTAATATTTGCTTAAGCTTATAATATGTTAACTTTTATAGTTAAAAATAATAGTATTTATAATAGAAATAAAATAATATAGAGTTTATTAAATAAACTTAAATATATGATAAGAAAGTTTATATATTATACTATTGTATTGGTTATTTCGATTATTAATTTAGCTTAAATTCCTTAACGAAGATTTCTGTAATAAGTAATGCCAAAGTTATTTATATGGCCTTTAATATGAAACATAATGTTTAAAATAAGCTACCTTTTTAGCTAGCCTTACTAATATATAAGATTCATTTTTTTGTAAATTGTTGGCAATCTTACCTTTTAAGATTAGTATATCTTTAATAAGGATTTGGGGTTTAAGGGAAATAAAGGTAAGCTTTTTATACCTTTATTAGGATAGCAAAATATTATATTAAATAATTATTTTAAGCATTAATACTTAAATGATTTTTTAGGCCTTACCTTAATAAACATTAGGTTTATTAATTAATATAATTTATATAATCTTTTTTTTTGTAGGCTATAAAAACTTTTCCCTAATGCTATATATAAGTTTATAGCTTTATATATTCCATTCCTTAGTTATTTTAGTTACTTTAGTTATCTTAGCTATTTTAATATTTTATTTAAAAATTAAAGATACTTATTAATATTATATAAAAGCTACTATATATATTTTCTTTAAGAAAATTGTTAATAAAATATTTAAAGACTTATTTAAAGATTTATTATTTCTAAATAAGGTATAAAGCTTTTTAAGGCATTTTTTTCTTAATAACTAATAAAGTTCCTTTAGTGCTATAATCGAGGTAAATACTTAAATCTTAAAATTTTTAATAACTTTTATTAGCTTATCTTAATTAGTTTATAAAAGAACTATAACTAATTTTTAACCACTATTAGTCTAGGTTAATATAAAATAGTTTAATTTATTATAGTTAAAATAGTATATTATTCTTAAAATTAGATAGGTTAAATTGCTAGAGGCGCATAATATAGTAACTAAAGATATAATAATATTAGCTAAGGAATAGGATAGGAAAAGTAAAGTTAACCTATTTATTTTATAATTATATTTAATACCTTATTAATTAATATATAAAATATTAAACTATTGGAATAATAGTTCCTTTATTTAAAGCTAACTTTATATCTTAATATAATTTTATAAAATTTATCTGTTATATTATAAATCTTAACATTATATTATTAGTATAATTTTTTATTTTATATTATAGTTTAAAATCTTCATATAAACTTAAAATTAATATATAATATTTTGTATATTTTATAAATTATAGATCCTTTAGATATATATTATAAAGATTATATATAAACATTACCTAAGGTTTGTAGAAAAGATTTCTAAATAATACATAATAAACTTTACTTATATATAAGTAAAGATAATTATATGTATTGCCCTAGTTATTATCTTTCTTTCTATTTTGTTGTTATAAATAAATATAAGATTAAGGAGCAATATAGGGGGCTTATTAATTTATTAAACTAATAGCCTACCATTACTTTACTAACCTTATTAAACTTATTAAACCTATCGAACCTATTAAACCCCTTACCGGTGGCTTTTCCTGCTATATATTATAGCTTTAATATTATACTAGCTAGTAGGCACTAAGCTAAAACTTCATTCCAACATATATAGCCTTATTTCACCTTTATTAATAATAAATAAAGTAAGAATAGGCTAAGTTTATAAGGTATTAATGTTTTAGCCAATACTAATGATATTTACAAGTAGATATTAAATAGCTAGTATAGAATAAAAAGGAATTATGCTAAATAAAAAGCAGCTAGCAAGTTTATATATAACTGAAAAAAAGATATAATTATTTTATACATTATTATTTACGCTTATAAATATTATATTAATAGAATAGATAAGGAAGCAACATTTATAGCAACTTAATAAATTAAATATTATAAATTTATTTCTAACTTAATCTAAGCTTAGTTTCACCTATACTATTTAAAGTAAACTAATATTATAATGCCTTTATTTAAAAAAGATACTTTTTTATAGGATTAGCTTACTAATGATATTATTTTATAATATTAGTTAAACTAATTAACAATATTTAAGCAAAGTTAGTATATTAAGTTTATTTAAGAGATTAAATTATTAAGGCAATTTAATAGTATTACTATAATAGTAAATATTATTAAATATAATTAAATAACAGTAAATAACTTAATAAAGGATTTAAAAAACCTTTAGAAGCAGATAAATACTTATACTAAAAGCAATATATTTAAGGCTTTTATAGTTATATATTAATAAAAGGTTAACCCGCCCATACATATATAACTAAAAATATAGTAATAATAGCAGCAATAATAGTAGTAATAGTAGCATATATTTACTACTACCTTATTAATATAGGTAGTATTAAATTATAACCTAAATAACCCATTCTTTATTAACTATAAATATAATAACTTACCCCTTTTTATTAATATACTAATCGGTAGCTTAGATTATTCCAATACTATAAATCTTACTAAAGCTTATCTATATACTAGTACCTTATTACTAATATTACTATAAAAAAGTACTAAGCTACCTTCTTATTAACTAGACATTCCTTCTTTAGTATAGTTTTATATTAACCTAACTAATAAATTACTTAATATTAAAGATAAGTTTTCAAGTTTTATAACCCTTATTAAGCAAAGATTATCCATATCCCCCTTAATGTTAAAGGCTAATAAGGTGAAAAAAGGCTAATTAATAAATTATACGTAAGAAATAGAGCAGCCTACTAATATACCAAAAAAAATATCCTCACCTAGGGATACGGCATCTTTAAATAAAATAAACTAACTTAGTTTCCTATAGGTAACAAGCTAAAGTTTAACCAAATAAGCTAACACCCCTACTACTTAACATTTATTATAGCATAAAATATATATTAAAAAGCAAAAAGCTAGCTAATTATTTATTAACCTTATTAATCTTGCTAGTATAAGCAACCTTATAACTTATCGTAAAGCCCAATTTACTTAATTTATAAGTGCTATTATTAATAAAAAATACAATAAGGCATTACATAAAGGTTAGGAAACCTTAGCTTTATAAGCTATTAAGAGATTTATAAGCCATTAAATCCATGTTATAAATAGCTAGTTTAATTACTTTAGTAATTATTAAATATAATAATAAATATTTAATAAAAATTTTATCAACAAGTAAAGGTAATCTATTAATATATTAATATATATTAATATTAGTAGTAAATAGCATATAGTAATAAAAGTATTTATAATTTTAAATATTAAAATAATATAAATATATATTTTTACATTTTTTATAGCTATAAAAAAGTCCTACAAATAATCTAATACAAAAAGGTTATATATAATAAAACAAATAAATTAAATAAAATAAAGCAACTAAATACAATTAAGGTATTTCATGCCTGCTTTATAAATAATTTTAAAGAAATTAACAAATTCTATTAATTAGATTAACCAGCTAAAAGGAACCAGGTTTTAACATTTAATATACATATACACTAACCTTATTAAAACAATTAATATATCCATGTAATTAGGCATATAAGAAGCTAAAGAATTAAGATTTTTAAAAAACTAAAACAACATTATTATTATAACAGCTCCTTAAATTCTTTTACTTCTAAGGAATTTAAGGCTATTTTTAGATTTACCAATATACAAATTATATCCATAGGGTTATCAAATATAAAACATTTTTTACTACCTTATATTATAATATCCTAAACTTATATTAGGTTATCCACTTATTCTATAATACAAACAAGTTAATTTATAGGTTATAAATACTCCATAATTTTATAATAATCTTTTTTATAGATTTAGCTGCAATAAATGCCTAATATATCATTAAAAAATATAATTAAGCCTAGTTTTAAATTAAAAAGAATACAATATTATAGCATATAGCTTTAATAAAAGTAAAAAGGCTAGGTATCTTTAATCTTATTTATATTAACTAAATTAATTAAAAAACATTAACATATTTATATAAAAATCCTAATAAAGAAACTAACACACATACATATAATGTTAATTAAAGCTACTAAGATATATAACATTATCTAGGTAAGAATATATCTAAGCTTTATTTAACACATCTTTTTAATTAAATTCATTACTTTAGGTAATATTTATAGTTAGAAAGGATAAATAAGAGTTTTTTAGCTTTTTACTATATATTTAATTAAATATAGTTCATGTTTATAAAGAAATTATTATAAGAATAGCTTTAAACACTAAATATAAATAATTACCTAAATACTTAATATACTTATTTTTAAAATAGATTAGCTTTTTGCTTTTTTCTTATATAGTTTTCCTATATTTAGCTTATATAACAACTAAACTTTTCCGTGAAAGATTTATTTACTATACTATTTTTTTAGTTATAACCTTTATTTTATATAATACTAAATAGCTATAATAATATATATATATTAATAAAGCAATATCCTTTTACTTAAAAATATATTATTATTTTATTAAAGCCATATATAAATATAAGTATTTTAATATAACAATTAATAATATATTATACTTGATAAGTGAACTATTTATATACTAGTTATTAAAAATTAAAGGATATATTATCCTATATTTAATAATAAGTAGTTTTTATTAAATGCCTTTTTTATATTATATATTTAATGCTAGCATAAAGAGATAATAAGGATATCATTTTCAATTAAATAGTTAGTTTGGAAATATTGATATTATATATATAGTTCCTTAAAAAAAATAATACAATTATTTTTATATAATATTTATATAAGTATATATATAAAGATAAAAAAAGGCAAATTAATAAAATAAAACTTAAAGTAGCATTAGTCTTACTTTAACCCAACCAATTACTTCATTTACAGCTATAGCTATTGCTGCTTTCTTGCCTTTTTTAATAATCCCGCTGCCTTATTATTATTGCATTATTTCTTTAAAAAGAATTCTTTTTTAAGTATTCTATCCTAAAAAAAGCCCTATCTAAGAACTTTATTAACTTATCCATTTATTATTTTTATCTTAAGCTATTATATGCCTTTTAAGGTGCTTATCTTTCTTTTTTATTAGGTTTTTTAGTTATAATCGTTACTAATTTAGCACGCATAATATTTTAATACGCTATAAAACCATTCACTCCTATATACAGTAACTTTCTTTTACTAGTTAAAGGTATAATAACTTTTAAAACATACTTAATAATACCTATTAATTTACTTTATATCCGCCACCCAATAATTCTTACACACCTAAATAAGCCATTATTATCCTTTCTTACTATAAATAATAAAGGCGTCTTTTATATATTAGTATATTACTTTTATTATATTATAGCCAAAAACTACTAAAATAAAGGTAAAGGTAAAAAGCATAATAATATATAAACCATATATTTATTCAAGTTTAAAGATCTTAAGGAAAGATGTTTTAATATATCTATAAACAAAATTATTAGAAATAAACAAACGCTATACTTTTACATGCCTAATAAATTAAAAGGATGTTATAATAAGTTCCTTTTTTTTATCGCCTTGTTTTTTCCCTAATAATATTTATATTAATAAATAATCCTTAACTTAAATATTTTATTACTTTATGCTTTAAATATTAGGCTTTCTTTAATAAAATACTTAAGCCATAGCAGGACCTTCCCCTGCGTTTATATAAAGCATTAGACATATTCCCCCCTAAATGTTTATTAAGCATGTTTTTAAACGGCATAAAGGCTGCTTATATCCTTCCTTTATTAACCAAGCCTTAATATACCCAGAATAAAATATAAGACCGGATTTTTCCTAATATAGTTAACCCTTTTAATAAATATAATTTTAATACGTAAAGGTTACATATAAATATCCATTACTTTTATAATATTAACATAATTATTCCATTCCCTTGCTATATTAAAAATAGCTACACTAAACTATTTACGTGTGTAATAATAACGCTACCCTTACAAAAAATTTAACCTATATAAAAAATAATAAAGGAATATTATAATATCTAATATTATAACACTTTTTAAATTCCCTATAAGTATTTTTTCACTTATTTTGCCTAGAATATCTTCTATACCGCATAAATGTTAGTTTTTTAATTAAGGCATAGCTTAAAGGTAAAGCTTTATTTATTTATAAAAACTAATAATGAAATAAAAAAGAAAAAATAAATTACGCGTAGCAAAAACTTCCCTTAGCCATAAACTAGTTACAATAATAAGCCCAGGTTTTTAAAATCTTTAAAAGGCATAAAACAAGATTAAGATAGAAACTTAAAAGCTACCAATAATAATACTTATAAGCTAAGCTTTAGCTTAATCTTTAATAACTTTAATAAAAGATATAATAATAAACCTAAATAATAATTTAAAATATAAAAAAGATATAATAGGCTAATCCTTAAAGACATTAACATAGGATTAGAAAGTAAACCTAAATAATAGTTTAAAGTATTAAAAAAATACCATAGTATAGTATTTATAAAGCCATATAAAGTAAATAAAATAGCACATAATAGCTCGCTAAAACACATTTAATACTTAAACCATTTCGGCGCTCTTTATAAGGTTAAGCAGGTAATAGTATTATCGCCTTCTCATTTTTATAGCTTAGGTAAAAAAAAAAGCATGTTTAATTTATCTTTATTTTTTAATAGCATTATAAATAACCAGATAAATAAAGATAATAAGGATAATAAAAATAGTAAAAACACTATAAATACCCGGAATATTAAAAGCAACATAAATAAGGCTACTTAAGGTAACTAAACTATATTTTTACTTATATTTAAAGATTTAAGCAATAACTTAGATACCTTTTATTATACCTATTAAACTTTTATCTTATAAGATAATTAATAATACAATACTTTTCTTTTTATTTATAAATTAAGTTTTTAGGTTTTTTACTAAGAGTATAGTATAATTTATTAGTGTTAGTAGTTCTTATTTCCTTTTATTAGTTAAGGTTATTAACATAACTTAAAGGCAGGAAAATTTAATACTTATAATTAATAATTCGGGATAATATATAAATATGCATTACTTATACTATCCTTATATTATAAAAAATACCATAAACTGCTAAAGCAGCCTTATAAAAAAGCTTCCTATCTTATTTTAATCTTAAACCTAATACTATTATATTATAAAGTAATATAAATATTTTACTTAAAAGGTTCCAGTATAATAATATGCAAGTTCCAGTTATACTAATTAACCTATCTATTTAAAAAACTATCCTAGTTCTAAGCAAAAAAATAGTAAGCATTTAATGTTTCTAAATTTTAAGGAAAGGAAATTTTTATCCGCTAAAATATACTAAGTCTTATAATAAACTTATATAAAGGTTATATCCTTTATAAAGAAAATATACTAAAGTTATTTATATATATTAAAAGTTATTTATCTTATAACTTTATATATTCCTTAACTATTAGGCTAGCTAAATAGGTAGTTTAAAGCAGAAAAATAATATGCTAATTATATAATAAAACGCTTTAGGTGTTTAAACACTTTTATAAAGGATAGAATTAGTTATTAGCTAGAATAAAGGGTATATATGGGAATGCTTAAAAAAAACTCTTTAAATAATTAGTGTTAAAAAAGCACTACTTATAAAAATATATTATGCTCTTAAGAAAAATAGTAGAAGCAAAATATTTTTAATATTAAACTTAATAAAATATATATATTTAGCTGCTTAAAAGGTTAGCTTTAATATATATTCTATTATGTATGCTATATTATTAGGTAAATAAACTAAGGGACTAATCTAAAAAAGATTAGGATAGTTTACCTTATTTAGGAAGGCTTAGTTAAGGAGTGATATGCCTTAGGATAGCTGCCTAATGGTTAAAGAAGTAATAGCTATATTAGCTACCTTTATTTTATAATTATTTATACTATTAATAATATAAGGAAATAGTTTATTAAAACTTTTAGCTTATTATTATATCTTTTGCCGTTTTTTATATTTTCCTTATAAATATATTATTTGCTATAGGCATTGAAAATAAGGGTTATAGCATAGTTTAAGCAAAATAAATTATTAGTTTTAGTTAAAAGGACTTTTTTTTAACTAAAAAAACTTATTGTTTAATTATATTAGTTAGGCTTATAAATACTTTATTAAGTCTTTAGTTAAATTAAGTTTAAAAGTAAATTTTTTAAAATAATTTACTATTTTTAACGCTTAGCTTATACGCCTTAAAAACCTTTTTATAGGGAGGGAGGTTAGCTAATTATATAAAGAAGAAAATAAACATAATTAAATAAGCTGGCAGCATAGAAAGAATAAACACTAAAACCTTTTATAATATAAGAAGTTCTAAGGATAATAAAAAGCTAGTTAAGGTATAGTTTAATATAATAAATTAATAAAGCATAACCTTTTACCTATCTACCTATATACTTCATTTCTTTACTATTTTTTTACCACTTAAATAGGTTAATATATACAGCTATATCTTATTTAGGCATATTACTCTTTAGCTTAATACTATTTATGCTATATATCCCTTTAATAATAAATAAACTATTTAGGATTAATTACCTTTCTTGTTTTTTGCCTAAGTTATAATTAAGAAATATTATGCCTTATATTTAATAAGATATAATATATCCTTTAATATTATACTAATATTTAATAACTAGCCTTAACTTAATATAGATTTGTGCGTAATTTTATTATTCTATTAGTACTTGATTTTTAGGAATAATTTATACGCTAAGCGAAATTTAGGTATAAACATAGCCGTTTTAGTTATACCTTATTTTTTTTTAAGGTTGCATATAAAAGCTTACGTTAAAGTATATCCACTTGTTTTAAAAGTTCCTAATACTTAGGTACCTAACATACTAGTTTTATATTTATAAAGCGTATTAAACTTTTTTTTTATATATAACCTTAGAAATTTAAAGTAAAAGCTTTCTTAGTTAGGGTTTTTTTTTTTAATGGACATTTAAGAAGGCTTTATTTCTATATTAAAGCGCCCCTTAAATATTTATTACTTATTAATATTTATTTACCTATTAATATTTATTTACATATTAATTTTATTATAACTTTGCTATACTTAAGCTTTATATAACGTATTTAAAAAGGTTAAGCTGGTTTAAGCTTAATCTTGTTTAGAATACTAGCTTTTAAAAGCAAAAAATCAACCTTGTTAAATAAAACGATAAAGCCTTAAGCCTTATTAATGTTAACCTAAGGTTTTTTAGGCTATATAGCAATAGCTTAGGTCTTAACTAAGGTTAGGTAAATACCCTTAATTAAAATCTAGCTGGAAAGGATTACTTTCTAGCTTTATTTAAGCTACCTATTAATAACTTTTTTTTTAATAACAATAATAATATGTTAGATTTAACAAAAAATACTAACCTTACTTAATATATAGCTTAAGTTTTAGCTAGGGTAAAGAAAATGCGTATAAGTAATGTTATTATTTCCATAATTAATAACCTAAATATATAAATATTCTTTCTATATGTTAGTATTATAAAGCTTATTATATTTTATTAGTTAAAGGGGCTTATTAATAATAACTATAGCTTAAGATTAAATAAACTATCTTTTTAAATAGGTATTACTAGAATAAAATATACTGCTACTAAAAGATTAAGCTTACACTATTGCCTATCTTTAACTATAAAGGTAAGTTTTAATTTATTTATATTGCAACAGTTAATTTTAATAACTTTTAGCTACTTATACTATAATAACTAATATTGTTTTACCTTTAAAATATGCTTATAGTAACTGCAAGGTAAATAAAGGCACTTTTTAGCAATATATTATCTTGCTAAACTATTTAAACAATGCCTATATTAAATATTACTATAATAATAGTAGCTATAAATATTTCTATAAGATTAATATATTAAGCATTTATTTTATATTATTTATTAAGATATAGTTGTTAACTTTTATAAACATAAATAAGCATATAAGGATTACTAAGTTATTAATAATAATTAAAGAGATCTAATTAATATTTAATAACAAAATATAGTTTGTTAAAAGGTAATAGCATATCCTTAGCATAATATTTAAAGCTATTAAAAGTATCTTAACCTATATAATTGTTATTTTAAACTAAGTAAAAAATATAAAATATAGGGTATAATAATAGCAGTATATAATTCTTTTAATATATTATTTTACTTTCCCTTTTATATATATACTATTACTATTATATAAAGTTATTTTATTACTTAGTAAAAACTAGTTATATATGTTTTAATATTTTTTTATTTTCTCTTTAAGTAAATTATAAATATAATATTAGTTCTAATATAGTGTTAAACTTAAATAGCATTACTATAACCTTTTTAGAAATAATAAACTCTTAAATAAAAGGTTTTATTTAAAAAAAACATTATTATATTAATAGGTAATACTATTACCTTAGTGTTTTATAACCTTTATATTATAAATATGGTTGCTTTTAGCAGTGATTTTTTTTTAGCTAGCAGCAAGTTAACTTTAAATTAAGCTTTTTAGTAATTAGCTATAATAGTTTATTAGCAGCTAAATATAATCCTAGCTATAATATTTATTTATACCCTATCCTATTATTTAAGTAATATAATAAAGATATTTATACAGTATAAACATACAATGTTGCTACAATAATAACATAGTATATATTTTAATATATCAATTAAATTGGCGGGTTGGCGGGTTCGCTCTTATGGTCTGCCCTAGTCAGACCGAGATGGAGAATGGATTGTGTCAATTGACCAGGATGCAAAAGGATGAGGCTTGTCAGCTCGTAGGGCTGAAACGGGACCACATATTATTATGTATTTAGCGGGAGCTGAGAACCTGCTTAGTCAATACATCCCACATCCCACAAGGTCCATCGTCCAACACGCAACTCATGATGTTGGTATTTGGAATGGATCTACCCGCCTTAAACTGTTGGAAGACTAGACTAGGTCATCTCCCAATGTCCCAGCCAGCTGCCCAAAATGGATTTCGCTGTCCTTTAGGACTTCATTTTCTACCGTCCGAACCAGGCTAATCCGTATAGTTACATAGTAGCTAACCTACGTGAAAAGAATGTCGCTCCAGAGTTAGTCTGCCTATAGGAAGGGAGTTATGCGTTTGGATTCGATATAACATAGTCAGAGAGTGAAATGCGACTTTACATTGCTGTATATACCATCTATGGCCAATTCTATGCATTTATCCCATCTATGTCCAGCCATGCCAGCATCGGCCCGTTCTAACGATCCCTAACTCCATATCTCAGTTGAATTAATTCTATCGGAGAAGTAAAAGACTTGGTTTCGTGAAAATGATAATGCCTATCCCTAAACCAACATGACATTGCGAGATGTGACGTAGATTGTTCTAATCGAAAACTTGGCTCGGAGAGCGTCGATGACGGGATCATTGGCAGCATCCACTACCGGCATACCGCTGCTCGAAGATCGACTTGCAAACCGGATTGCCGGCGCGGAAAACGCCACGTGTCTTCCATCGCTCGAGTGTCTATCGCCCTCAGGAACATTGACTCTCTGACGCATCTTTCCAGATCTCAAATCGATCTCGGCGATGAAATCTTCGTTTGTTCTCCCTTGGCGTCTCCTCTTCTGCGCTGGTTCAAAGTTGGTGATGATTCTTGACCCTGGGTCAATCCAGATGGTACCTCCGTCCACATGGACGTGAAGGTAAGCACACGATCCGTCTAGCTCCATACAATGCGGTCCTGCATATGGAGTGATGTCGATTGAGGAGGTAATGTCTCCAGCTGCAATGTCGAAAATGGAAATCTCGTGGGATAATTCGACAGGAGCATAGCTATTGCCCTGCCGGTGCCTCTGACTGATGTATAGCAGATTCCGGCCCCAGTCGTGGACAATCTCCTGCGGTTCGGCGAGCAGGTCATCGAGGATATAGACGCGGTAAGAGACTGCGATGTCCCCGAAGGTACACAGTTGGCTTTCCGAGCCGCTCATACTGGATTCAGTGTTCTGAGACTCTGAGGGATCTTTGGACGTATTGCTTTGAGTGGTGAAGATATCTCGAGAGCGAGTTGTGCTAGGACGGGCCCGAGCGTGTTTTCCCTTTGGTTCTTCATCTTCAAATGCCATGTCGACGGGTTTCCTCGATCAACTTATATCGTTCTATAGCTGTCTTCTCACCGGAGGCCCCCACTGTCGCCTGTCTCGTGTTGATTGTAGTATTGTACCTTAGAGAAATACAAATCACTCGATTTACGTCGTAAGTAGGAGGCTTGTCTTAGGCGTAGCTTTGGTCTAATCTGCTTAAGAATGAGAGAAGGAAGAACAGGGAGGACGGATGGGTCCTGCTACGCCATCTCGTTTTCATATTCTAGGACTTCTGGCTGATGTTAAACTAAGGCGCTACGACGTATTCCCACACTCTTGGCAGCCGTCTTCCAGAATATCGGTATCGGCCCCTAGAATCGGGTGGTTATGAGCCTGGAAATAGGTGCCAGATCCATACTAGGTCTGACCAATCATGGAGCCATATAACGCCGCACGTCGTAAGAAGCAGCCAATCAGAGCGTCACTATACCGAGTGTAGTCTCACAAACCGAATTAAACCTAGTGGGCAAGGAGGATTCGGACGGTTCGAGAATTCAGTTTAGATCTGTATAGGCATCACTTAAAGCAAACGATGCCAGGGTGAGAATCCAGATTCGGCGTCCTACCTAGTCATAAGAGGAGCCGCAGTAGCTTAGAAGAGCATGCGGCCCCACTCCGGACCACTCCGGAGATAGTGCAAGGCAGATTTGCCGGTTCGCTACCAGGGTTCCCTGGCTGCCAGATTACGTCGTGAATCTTTGGTCCTTTGTGAGTTATAAGTTCAATGCGTCCCCATTTCAAGCAAGTTTATTTTAGCTGATAACTTAGATTAAACTGTAGGACAGGAACCGCGTTTTAATGCAGCGGATGCGCGGAGCCCGTTTTAGATGAAAGAACAACTACCTACCTAACAAGTCGACTACTGAAAATAAAATTGGAACAACTCCGGGCTTTCCGAATATTGTGGTTGGGATCATGGTATTATGCTGTTATGACGAGTCTGGTGTCTGCGCCACTTAATAATACGGAGACAGACAATTGCTATACGTTGCACACCAACAATTCAAATCATGAAGTGAAAGCTTAGCTAATATCCTAAGGTCATACGCATTCAGTTTACGTCTAGGACAGTCAAAGGGAAAGAATCTGCAAATCATGAAAACATCTGAATAGAAATAATACTTTTGACAAGGCCGAGGAGGCGGCATCTTGTTGCCCTTCCCGAAAACTACCCGAAGCCCAGAGAGTACTGTAAATTTATTTAAAACCCCCTTAGAGACTTCTTGCGTACTCTGTAAGCAGTAGTGTTCGTTTTGTAGCTTGAATCCATGCTTCATGGAAGACGAACCCGTCTATGTCTTGTCAGGGGGCTATCAAGGGTCCCTAGGGAGAGCCCTTAGAGGTGTCAGTTAGTTAAGAGCGTCTACAAATGGAGGGCTGCCCTCCCCATCTAGGTTTAGGAAAGTCACAGGCCAAAAAGTCACCATTACAGGCTATCCCTACTCCGTGCAGGGCTTTGAGCTTTCACCACATTTCACCAACCAAACCTTTGACTGTATTGCCTATTAGGACCATCCCAGAAAAGAGGCTGGCCGTATTACCTGAACTATCCTAAACAAGAGGTTCGTCCATGTTCCCAAGACTCTAACCCATACGTCTTGCAATTAGTAAACTACCTAGTAGATAAAATATCAATCCCAGATATAAAGCGGGTGTGGAATGTTTCTACACTAAGGGGCTTCTCACATGAAAGTGGTCCATAAAGAGCCGCTTACAGATAACGACTTCACCTTTAACATACATGTATAAGTACGTCTACCCATATATTGGGAAGAAAGTCATCAGATGTTTTAAGCGTTTCATTAGAATATAAGGGAAATTGTGCAGTGTCCGTCGAATCTTCCCTGTATTTACACATACCAATGCTCGAAACTACCTAGGTAGATATCCACCCAAGTGAACACGGGCTATGAGGATAATTATATGTAACAGGTAAGAAAGGCGCATGGGGTGAGAGAGGTCTGGGGTCCACGTGACCAACTGCCGTTGCATCTATACTGTAAACGCATATCACATTTGCACCTATTTCACCATGGCCGGAACTATCCACCTGCATACTGTTTTACTGCGTACAATATGTATAGCAGTAACTTCTCTTTTTATCGTAAACTAATTGATTCACAATTGTGTTCTTTCCCAATACGCTCACGGCCGATGGAGTGTTTCCTTAGGTACGGGAGTTTACCTCCCTATTGTAGAGAACTCCTTCCGTTAATCCAACTTCTCGCCTTAATTGCCGGATTACCTTAGGTGCCAATACATGCTTTCATTTTCATTCTACCTATTCTGCATGATAATAGCTGTTGAACTTACTCATTCGAAACTTGCAGAAATCGAGGCAGAATACTCCCAAGTTTCGCTCTTTTGATCATTGCACTTTTCCCTTGTCAGAAAATCACCATCGACCAATAGCTGTCTCCATAGCAGAAAGTTCATGCGCTAACTTACAATGGCACCTTTTGGATCGTAAGTTGTTCATCTCATTTTTAGGTTTGGTTTTTGTCGGCATGATTCCATCGATATTCCTTCGTAGGCACCGTGCTCACTCGTTATAGGAATCAAATCGAGCCATGCCGTTTCTTCAACACGGCACAGGGCTGCCTAAAGGGCGAATCCTGCAGATATTCTCACGCGGCACCTGATGTCAACGAAGCAGAAAATGACGGCCTCTTCGAAAAATGGCGGAAACTGGTCCCGCAAGCCACTGGAGGCAGGCCTCCGTGTTGGGGAAGCAAGCTCCCTCAATACTTCCACGGAGCCTATGCCTTAGTCCTGAGCGACGCCGAAACCCTTCAAAAGACGATCAAGCTTCTCGCCATGGACCAGGGTATCCAGGCTATCGAGGAACTTATTGATGAGCGAATTCCGTCCTCCAATACTGATTCCGAACGTGCCATTCTCTGGCGCAATTGTATCCGACCGTTCTTTCAGCTGCTCACTGAGCCGCGAGTAGCTAGCTCGACTATTCTGGAAGTGCACACTGGAAGCATTTACACAGTCGTATTTGGTGAGAATGCCTCTCGACTTGAGATTCTTTTCAATTTCTTGATTGAACTTGCCGCGAAGTGGCAGGCGCCGCTTGTTGGTGAAAACGACGGACCTAAGAGTGAATTCCTCGAACTCAGTGCCGTAATTTAGTCAAGACAGTTGACTGCGATGCCCGGGCTCTCGTAAATGTGGTTGTCCAGCGAATTGTTAATCGACTGCGAGACTCCATCAATGAGCTTGAACCTGGCGATCGCAGTTCCTGGTGCCTCTGGGTAACCAATTGCCTTGCCTCTATCCAGAGGCGGCTCGACCTTGCCAGAGGACTTGCGCAAGGTAAGCCGCAATCGCCCAGATATGCTACAATCGAACATCATCGAGATCTCCCGGGAAGGCTATCCGCTCAAGGCCCGCGTCATGACAATGATTACGAGGATATCGCTAAGATCAGGATTGTGCCTGCTGAAAGATATGGTATATGAGGTGTTTTCTTGTATATTGACTTAGTGTGTCAACTGTAAGAGTGATGGGGGAAGCCCTCCTTATATACACGACACTGACCAGATCTCCTGTACTGTACCTGAAAGCAGTCCCTTGACCACTCATTTCAACAGTGCCGACAATGTCGGAACTCATGTCGACTCGACAGGACTACCGACCTTCTAATGAACCATCGAAGCTTCATTTATCCGGAATTGAAGGACTTATGGACCGCCAATTCCGATTACTGCGTGAAGACCATATTGGTCCAGTGAAAGAATGTATCTGTCAAGAATTGCGACTTCTACAAGCGCCCGAGAACAGTTCTGCCTCCAAGAGGAAAACCCCCATTCAAACTCAATCCTACAGCATCGTAGATGTTGTTGATATTACATGTGTGCGTCGATTTGGTGTCGTGTTTCACCTGAAGATCGAACAGCCGCCTTACGCAGGGCAGCTGAACGATAAGGCACGAGAGGAGTGGTATAACCTGTCAAGGTACCTTGAGCCAGGTGCTCTTGTTTGCATCTTAGTAAAGGACAGACATGTTTTCTGTTTTGTGTCCGAATCTACGATCAGAACTAATCCACATCGAAAACCAACTCCGACAGAAGATGAGGCTGGTGCGGTGGTTGAGGGACACAATCTATTCAGCAATAAGGACTTTGCGTACGTCAACCTGAGTCTCGCTGAACCCAGTGACACGGATCTTAAGACGATGCTTCGAGCGCTTCAATCCGACACGCAAGAGAAGAAAATCCTAGTGGAGTTTCCCAGGTTAATCTTTGGGGCGTTCAAGCTGATACTATCAGGCCTCCAGCAGTTAATTATCCAAGACCTGGGACCTCCCCTTCGCCGATCTCCTTGCGCCAGTTCCTAATAGCCCAACTCAAGCCATTATTCAACCGCCCGCGTATGCGATGAAGCCTGGATTCGTGTTAAATCTAAAGTGCCTCACCTCTGACAATAGTGACTTCTTGTTTTCACCCCTTGGCATTACAGATCCTCAGAAGTTATGCATACGATCTAGCCTAGATGAGGGTTAGGCGACGGCTCTTCTCAATGCATTGAAGAGAAGCCTAGCGCTAATCCAAGGACCTCCGGGTACGGGTAAAAGTTACATGAGTCGGGTAAGTTTGCGTTCTATTTCATTCAGTGTCATTTCTTTTCCAGTGGTTCCTAGTGGTTTCGAACTTTAAAGCGTCCTATTGCATTTATTACCAACTAAGTTGCTAACTTTTAGTAGGCTATCATCAAAGTGTTTCTGGCGAACAGAGCAGAGGCTCAAATAGGCCCTATTATCTGCGTCACCCATGCCAACCATATCATAGATCAACTACTCGAGCATCTCTTGCATGGTGTTGTGGAGCAAATCATCAGGGTCGGCTCAAATTCCAAATCATCAATACTTGACGACTGGAACCTGTCCAACGTTTCCAGGACCATGTAGCTAACTACGTCTGAGAAATCAGACCTCTCGGAGGCTGCCGTGGCATTCGGCGACGTGGAGAAGGAGATGAAGAAATACTTGACAAGACTAAGAGGCACCACGCTCGTCCAGAAAGTGAAGGGGCACATCGAAACTAAAGAAACGTCATTCTACCAAGCCATATTCGATGCACAGGACCATCGTTCGGCTAAGGCCACTTCCATGGACGAGAGAGCTCACTTTGAGAGGTGGATACGTGCTGGAGCTTTCTTAGAAGCACCGGCCCGAGACGTTAGTGTACTGAAGGACCAGCAACCGGCAACTTTGAGCAAGGAAGAACGAGCTCTACTCTACCAGCTCTGGGCTTCAGAAGTTATTGCTAATCTAGAAGACGAGTTAGTCCCACTCCACCGTGACCATTACAAGGCCGCGCAGAAGCACCAAGCTGCCTTACGCGAGGTAAGTTTATCGTTCGACAATCTTTGGATCGAGGATCGCATCAGCGGTTCCAATTCGGTCTTTGCGTACAGCAACTAACGTGAATCTAACGTAGATTCAAATGCGGGTGTTGCAGGGAGCCAGCGTCATTGGCGTAACTACCTCAGGCCTCGCGAGGAACTTAGACATGTTCCGAAGGCTAGACGCGAAAGTCCTCCTCTGCGAGGAAGCAGCTGAGATTCTTGAGAATCACATCCTGACAGCGTTGCTTCCATCGATTGAGCACGCCATCCTGATCAGAGATCATCTTCAACTGCGACCGAGAGCTTTAAACTACGAACTGTCCGCATCAAATCCGCGCGGACAGCAATACCTAATAGATGTATCGCTCCTTGAGAGACTTGTCAAACCAGCTCGGGCCACGGACCTGAAGCTACCATTCGACACTCTCGAGACGCAGAGGAGAATGCACCCGTCTATCTCCAGTTTAGTCAGAGAGACTCTGTACCCTACGCTCCAAGATGCCGAGAAGGTCAGGGCTTACCCCGAGGTGGTTGGAATGAGGAAACGGCTATTCTGGTTCAATCACGATAAGCCGGAAGCTGAAGCGGCACATACCAAGACGTCCCCGATCAATGATTTCGAGATTGAGATGGTTTGCGGTCTCGTATCCCATCTCGTACGCCAAAGAGCCTATGGGCCTGGAGATATCGCGGTCTTGACCCCCTATCACGGACAATTACAAAAAATCAGGGCCAAGCTCCGGAATCTGTTTGAAGACATTGAAGACTTGCACACAGAAGGCCTCGAGCCAACCCCGCAGGTATCCGAATGGAGCCTGGGAAGTTGTGTACGGCTCTCGACTGTTGACAACTTCCAAGGCGAAGAAGCGAAGGTTGTTGTCGTTTCCCTAGTCCGGAGCAATCGAGAAGGCCATTGTGGTTTTCTGGGGACGATAAACAGAATAAATGTCCTGCTTACGCGAGCTCAACATGGAATGTACATCCCGGGAAATTCCGCCACTTACGCTACGGTTGAGATGTGGTCGAAAGTTATTGAAAACTTGAAGCGGCAAGGCAGTTTCGGTAGAAAGCTACCGCTACGATGCCCGAGGCACGAGTATACTCTCATCGAAGTATCCGAGCCTGGGGATTTTGCCCGACTATCCCCAGAGGGAGGATGTAATCTTCCGTGTTCTCGGAAGCTCAACTGCGGTCATACATGCCCTGGGAAATGTCATGCGACGTATCGATAAACGCATGGTTTATGATGGTGCTTTCTACGACAAGGTCTTTGTGGAAGAGATGCGAGCCATCTGAGGAATTAAGTAATCATCGGAAATGAAACTTGGTTGGTACCTCATATGTAACAGGTAGGTACTGATACAACGATTGTGAATTGATGATGCTTTGCTTTCAATTCCGCATTGTAATTTTGCTTGCAAGTAGGCAGTAAGAAGCGCAAATTAATGGCACTCACCACTGGCAGGTAATAGATAGGGGTCCAAAAAGGGGGCATAATCCTAATTGAAGGGGGCGTGAGGGGTCGACGGTAGGTACTGAAGTGGATCCCCACAGTAAACTAGCCACACAGCCCAAGGGTCAGCCACAGATTCGGACTAAGCCACAGGTAGGATTGAACGAAACTTGTTTATCGCCGGGAAGATCCAAAAGATCACCCAATTTTGATGTCATCGACATACCATCGGCGAAGGTTGAAGGTGTTTTGAAGGCATTCGGTATCGGTTCTGACATACTTGACTCGCTTCCTCTTTCCTTTCAACATGTCAGAGGTCAGTCATATAGAGACGCCAACGCTAGTTCTTAGACTCGGATCAAGGCCTGCTCGCGTTTGGTCTCGACCTTCGGCATCTCCGCCACGCGCTAGGAAAAAGACGCTACAAGAAAACCGAGGCGGATGAGTCTCGGGAGGCAATATTTTGGCAATATCTCGATAGACCAGAGTTCAGATGACACACAAATCCAAATTTCATGTCCTGCAAACATGTCTGCGCCGGCTGCCGCGATCAGGCGTGCCTCCAGCGTCAGCACCACCGAGCTGGCCAGGCAGCGCGACTTGAACAAGTATTACCAGCCGTGGCTTGACTCCAAAAGGTTGAAGACGGTACCTGCGGATACCGGTCCTGATGAATCCCGAACAGCGCGATGTTCTCACGACACAACCCTCACGGCGCTTGCTCAGCTGGCTGCTCTGAGGCTGAACGTCAAGAGAGCCATGGTGTCTCTAATTGACGCCAGCACTCAAATTATCCTAGCCGAAGCCACTCGGACCCTTTCGCTTATTGACGAGAGGCGTCATGCGCCCGGCGATCACATATGGCTCGGCAACGTCTCCCTTCCCCGTCAAGACTGTATGGACGAGCACACCTTCGGCTCTACCACAACGTGGAAGGACGCCGAAGGTCAAGATATCCGAATTGCTTCCTTCATAGTCAACGATACTCTAGAGGATGACCGCTTCAAGTACCGGTCTTATGTCACATCTGGAGCTGCCGTAAGATTCTATGCCGGCGTACCTATCGTTACTAAACAAGGCCATACCATTGGCGTTTATGCCGTTTCAGATACTGAACCTCGGCCTCAAGGTCTCACCCTTGACGAGGCGCGGTTTATGGAAGATGTTGCGCAGATTGTTGCGAATCATCTCGAGATGGTCAGTAAGTAATAATCATATCGTAATGCAATTTACCGTGATGGCTTGTGGTGAAAACCAGACACCTAGTACTCTCTGTCTCTATCAAATGACTTGATACTCGCCTTTAATCGTTTGAGCGTGTTTTAAGATGAGGCAATTCACTGACTGATAACAATTTAGTGGATACGGTTGGCCGCGTTTCAGAGAGGGATTTCATGAGAGGAATTTCTTACTTCCTCGAGGATCTGTCCGAATACAAATACCAATTAGGCAACACAGACCGTTCCATGCAGGCACCCAATACGAAACCACAATCAGACGTGCAGGCGACGGACCCTCAGAATGAGCCTCTTCGAGGACGTTCTAACCAAACTGGACCCGCGCCTTTATCGACGTCTAATCCCAGTTCTACCAGAGGTGAATCTTCACTTGGTCAAGCAGAACCAAAGAAGGGACATGTTCCTCGATTTTCCAGAGACGGCGATTTCAAGGGCAAAGAGGTACCCGATTCCTCAAATGATAATATTCGCAGAATTTTCACGCAGGCCTCACAATTGCTCTGCCAGCAAGCGAAAGCTACGGGCTGCGTCTTCACTGACGCTGGGTCGGGTTTATTCTCTGGCCAAGCTGATGGCGTCCTTTCACCTCCTGCGAGCACGGATCCTGCCATAGTCTTGGACGTCAATTTCGAATCGACAGAAGACGAAGAGACGGATACTGATGCGGCCGAGAAAGACGATGGACCTTCCCCAGGGCACGGATCGAATCCTCCACAGGCGTTCTTTGGCGATCGATTAGACGAAATGGCGGACATCTTAAGCGTATCGGTGACAGAAGGCGACGGCGACTACGAAGAATGCCGCGAAGGGATAATAAAACGCAAAAATCTGAAAAAGTTCATTTTGAGATATCCTTTCGGCAAGTGCTTCTACTTGAATAAAGGGCGCGTCGTATCGGACCAAAGCTTGATCCTCGATGAAATGATTGCCGGGGGCGGCTCGAGAAACTCTGTTTTGAATACATCAAGACAAGATATCGAGGATCAGCCTCATATACTATTGCCACGAGAACTTCTCAATTGCATAGAAGATGCAAAGTGGCTGATATTTTTACCACTATTTAATTACGCTCAGGGGCAATGGTTTGCTGCTGGCTTTATATGGGGCGATGACTTCAGGATGGGCGATCCCGACGATGCATTGCCCTACTTCAAAACCTTTGGATCTTGTATGATGAGTGAGGTTGCGAGCATGGAGGTTCTTAATACGAATATTGCCAAGTCTACGTTCATTGCATCTATATCCCATGATCTACGGTCTCCACTCCACGGCATGTTAGGAAGTCTGGAATTCTTGGAGGATACCATGACTTCTGCCTATCAGATGAGCTTGATTGGTGCAATCGAGACGTGCGGCAAGACATTATTGGACACCATCGATCACCTCCTAGACTACGCAAAAATCAATAATTTAAACCGGGCGAGCTCGCATCTAGGCTCCCCAGGGGGAAGAAAGACTTGGAAAGACACGCGCAGCGTTGCGGAACCCCTATCGACTAATTTTGACCTTGCTCTTCTATTGGAAGAAGTCGTCGAAGCCGTATTTGCCGGTCAGACCTTTCGCAAAATAAACCTGCGACACCACGACCCCGTGGACGAGGCAACTTCACACATAAAATCGATTGCTCTTGACGACTCATCAACAACCGAGGAGCAGATTCATTCCGGTAGCGTCAAGTTCTCTGGCAAGGTTTTCTTGGTGTTTCATATTCAGAAGTTGGCATCATGGTACCTGCAAGGACAGACCGGAGGTCTTCGCCGAGTTATCATGAACGTGGTTGGCAACGCAATCAAGTATTGCAGAACGGGTTGCATTGATGTTTCGTTAGAGGCCAAACAAATCACACCCTCCGATGTTGAGGTCGAATTCTCAGTAAAAGACACCGGCATTGGAATGACACAGAATTTCCTGACCAACCATTTATTCAAAGCCTTCTCACAAGAAGACTCTTTTACGCCAGGTACGGGGCTAGGACTTTCTATCACGAGTCAGATCGTTAGAAATATGAACGGACAGATAAGAGTCGATAGCGAGAAAGGAGTTGGAACACATGTGAATATCACGTTTCCGATGAAAACTGCCGCTCCGGGCCCTTACAACGGCGTACAGGACGACATACTACGCGAAGCTATGAAAGCTGCTGCGGGAAGGAAGGTCTGCATCCTGGATCCACTACTGGGCGAACACAGCGCAACTGGGGAATTACCGAAACTCGAATCTTCTATCGCTACCTTTTGCAAAGAATGGTTCGATATGACCGTTATCGAAAGCAAGACCGTCGAAGCCGACCCAGATACGGCTCTTTATATATATGCCGAGCCACCGCCGATAGAACACCTTGTCCGACAACACCTCAAGCGAAAAGAGATGGGCGATACAGGCAAGGAAGCAGCATTGCTCATTATATGTACGAATGCATTTGAAGCCGCGGCTCTGCGAGCAGCCGGTATCAAGGACTTGATTTCGCTCGGTAGAATCATTGAAGTCATTAGTCAACCAGTGGGTATACGAAAGCTTGGCAAAGTTATTCTACAGTGTCTCCAACGCGTTGAGGCCAGTGCGAGGTCTATACCTTCTAGGGCGTCGTCACCGACCCCCGCGGCTGGTCAATCTCCAGCATATTCTGCAGAGATTGGATGGAATTCCTCATCCGTCGTCTACGATCAGACGGAGTCTCGATACCGACCCTCTATCGAAGCTTTGAAGTGGAAGTCTGAACAGCCACAACTAAAATTATCAGTAGATAAGAACAACCTCACCCGGCCACTACCCATATCGCGCACGAGCGGGCAGTCCAGCCTCACGGTCACACAGCACACCCGCTCCAAATCCGGCGACTCGAGCCGACCGAAACCGCGCGTCCTCCTGGTCGACGACAACGCAATCAACCTCAAGCTCCTCGTCACCTTCATGACCAAGATCAAGCTGCCGTACGCCGAAGCCATGAACGGCCTCGAGGCCGTCACCAAGTTCAAGGAGGCGGTCGACCGGCCCTTTGATTTCGTGCTCATGGACCTGCAGATGCCAATAATGGACGGGTTGGAAGCCACGCGTCAGATCCGCGAATTCGAGCAAGAGATGAGCGCGAGCGTGGATGGGGAGATGACGCCATCGACCATTATTGCGATTACGGGCGTCGGCAACGAGGCTACGAGGAAGGAGGCGATGGAGGCGGGTATGTCCCAGTTTCTGACCAAGCCGGTTAAGTTCAAGGCGCTCCAGAAGTTGCTGCTGGAGCCTGAGCAGAGCCCGGAGGGGAAATGAGGATGCTAAGTCTTTGATACACCGGTGCAGAAGGGAAGTCTGGAGATATTGATTAATGAGATGGGATTCGCGCAACGTCTATTTGGTGGCGCATCTTCAGCTGCGGGAATGGCTTTACTGGGAGTTAAGTGACAGCCACTGGTTTGTTGGGCGCCATTTCGGTCTTACTAGAGACGAGAATTTGCATTTACCGATATGTGGATGAGATCTATTAGATTACTATTGAGGTCGGCCTGAAAGCATTTGAGAGAGACATATACTTGGAAGCATGCTCCATTTGGTCACGGTAACCACCCTTGTCCAATTTATTTCCCTCCGACAAGCTGGCCTTCTCAGCAATTCAGGCACAACACAGGTAGACTCCCGGGTGGGAATACTGGAGCATGGGCTGCAAACGGCCCTCACATAGAGAAGTTAATGGAAACGAGTCAAAATCTCACCATATACGTACGCAGTTGTGTGTTAGAATCATAGGGTTCCGCCGTAGAACGAGGCCGACTTCACTAGCCGCATACCCCGATAACGAGGTTGAAACCCCTGTCTAAAGTTGAATAAAACCATACAATCTCCTAACTACAGGTACCAAGGTACCTAATCAATCAACCGTGGCGGCGTCTTCCTCAGTACTGCCCTTCTGTCTAGCCTCCATCTTTTCGAGATCCTTGTCGATGCACTTGAACCCGAGACTCTGGAAGAATGGAGGGTAGAGGAACGGTCGTAGATCGAAGCGATTGTCGTCGGGAGAGTAGTCGTTACTGGATAGGTAGGGAATTAGTAAGATCGGGGCGGGATCCGCGTGTGACGTAAAAGGGGGTTCTTACCAATGAAGTGCCGGCGTGAGCGTTGTCATCTTATGTCGATTCTGCATGTTTCGGTTAGAAGAATAATCCCTCGAAGATGCACCATCCGCATCTAGCCATCGAGATTAAGAAGGCAGACAGCATGGCAATTCATGTGCTACGATCCCAGCCAACGGCGTAAGACGGATCGATCATGATATGGAGGCTACTTACGATAGCATAGTAGTGAAAGAAACGCTGCGATATGTAAGCCGTGGATCTAGCAAGATAGGGGCTACTGAGAATCTTACCTTCACTTTCTCTGCGACCTGCTTCGGAGTGTATACTGGGGTGGCATCTTCTCCGACTCTTGGGCGACTAGGACCCCATTCGTGCACAAGGCGTTGGAACTAAAAGTCAGAGGTCAACTACAGTCACTCTTATGTTTCGCCTGCGATATTCTGGGCGGCTGGGGTCGAGATCGACGCTTAGAGGGGGGGTATATTGATTGTCAACCGGGTACTCACCATCTAGGAGTCGTTAGTTAAATCAACTACAGTGGTCAGGCGGTGGAACTTACTCCGTAGGGTCCCAATTTATCTACCTTCCTCAGACGGCCAAAGACTGTCAGCTCATCATAACTAGGTAGCAGAAGTCAGTACCCTAGAATCAGAGGGGTATAAGTAGGCGCCTAGAGCTATATGGTTAACTTACGTCATTCCCATGTCAGCTTCATCAGATTGAACACTAGTAATAAGTCAGCGACCGATGCTCCAGTGACAATTTTACAGCGACATAGTAGAGAATGGAATTGCGTCAGACGCCCGAATAGGGACTCGGCGTTGGTCATTTGCTTACTAGGTCTCCGTAATAGGCTCGAGCTGCTCGAGACGTCAGTACACCATGAGACAAAGCTTCGGTGCACATACCTCTGCGGTTGGTACCGCAGTCAAGAAATCATGAAGGCAGGGCAGATTGAAGTTGACCTCCGCCCAAGCGATAAATCTCTTGGTGTCTGGATTAGCAAACCAAAATGACGAAAAATATATCGTTAGACGAACCTTGAGATCACTCTTGTCGATTGATCCAATGGGATTGATGTCGGCCGACGAGCAATCATACTATGCTACACGTAAGAACGTCGCTGCAGGACAAGGGGTGACATGATCATACCTTCGTAAGGTAGCCTCGTAGAGATTCGCTATGAATGTTAGCCGCGGCGGCGAAGAGAAATCGGACAAGCCAATACTTACCCGACGTTGGCACTACCAAGAACTAGGAGGGAGCCTCCACCGGGCCTCTTACGAGTTGAAGGAAGAATCTGTGCGAATTCGTACGCGGTAACCATGCGGGATCGCTTCATTCCCGTTAGTCAATAAGGTATCTTGTACCTAAATGCATAAGTGGTTTACTGACAGCTTGGATATTCTGAAGGGTCAGGTTTTCGGCAATAGATCCACCCTCTACCTTGAACTTGGGTTCAAAATTGAGAGTATTGACTATGAGATTGCGCTGGGCTACGATAACAATACGTCAGTAACTGTGAGTTTAGATGAATACGAGAAACCTTACCGTTGTAGACTTCATCGATATCGAGGTTGACGTCTGTAGACAGGAGTCAGTATAGTTAATGATACACCCAGCATACTGAAGGTCAGAAATGAAATATGACTGGCACATCAAGTCCCAAGCATATTTTCAGAACGATGCCGGAGAATAAGACAGTAAAGGACGCCATATGAAGGTTGTTCTTACGGTAGGCACCAATGGCATCGGCCAGATCCTTAGCTCTTTGGCGCGTCTCTTTCGAGCTTTGCTTCGACATTCCCTGGATGAACGAGTAAGATAGGAGTACACATAGGCAAAACGAATAAAGCAAAACAGTTGCGACTTGCCATATACACCGTATGGAAGACCTGGCCGCAGAGGTCCTGGGGTGTTTCTGGAATCTTTTCACTGAACTTGGCCAGCCGTTTCACATCGGATATCACTTGCTCGTTTCCAGCTTTGATGGCGTCGATGACCATTCGGCACATGGAGAACACTATGGTTGCTGTCTGGTAAAGTCTCAGCTCTAGCTCCCAAGATGGAGTCGATTTAATTTCGCGAGTCATACCGCACAAGAATCGATACCTTAACAATGTCAGCATTGATTAGACTGTACAGCACTCTACACATACCACCGGACAGAGGCACCAAGTAGCCTGCTGCACCACATCTGCGAAGGTAATCCCAAAGGTAAGCACCGGTACAGAATGCTATTTCTTCTTCCGGCGAGTAGTATCGAGGCCCTATCTCTAGAGACGGAACGCGATGTGTATCAAGGTCGCCTGCTTCTGAACTCAGTTCAAATTGAGTCTCAATCCGCTCATAGACTGGAGCCGCCACAGCCTGTAGGCCGCGCGAAGGAGCGAATCGGTAAGCTCGAACTTCTTCAAGGTCAATAGTTGCGGTGACTACTTCCACATCCGTAAGACTAAACTGGGAGCCCTGGGCTAGAAGCTTGCCATTGCATATGATCATGGCACATCCTGCATTCAATGTCAATTAAATGCGACCATCATCTTATACAGGTAATCTCTACCGTCATCTACATTTCGTCAGTATTTCTGTCATGAATTCCGATGGGTTGACTTACAATACAAGCGGTCTCCATCGCAGCCCCTTTGACAATGTCAGTATACGGTTTGCTGTTATGCGAGATGTGACAAGGGGCAATTTTAAATAATGGGTATGGTAACAGTCTAGACTCTCAAGTATCTCAACGAAGTAAGGAAAGACATACTGCTGGTTTGCGTAGATATAGACTCCTCCATTCTTCCTCGTTGCTAGATAAGCATTAGCCTTTATACGGCTAGCTATGTATATCATCATGCGACAGCTCTTACCCTCTGTAATGAGTTGCATACGAGTATTTAGTTTACGCAGTGTAAAGTGAGAGCCACTGGAATTCGTGATAACTTCTACGCCGTTCAAGGACATATGATTGTGTGGCTGGTTCCCCGATTAGTCACTTCGGAATAGGGGCATGGGTAAATCCTGAGATATGTCGAGATATAGAAAACTAGGACGATCAAACAAGAGCCAGGTTGGAGGAGGCTTACAGAATCAGGCGTAAATAACTCCTCGCAAGTTTCACAACCAATCGTTGTGTCGGGCTGTAAAGGCGGTCAGTTTTGAACCATCATCAGTAAGATGAGTTAAACACACCGTACTAATCACTGCATCGCCAATTCTGACTTTGTTCGACCCTTGGAGCTTCCACAGCATGCGCGGCAAATAGTAATCTTCGCAATATTGGGGTCGTAGCCAGGGAGTAAAGAAACGTTGCTCTCGACTTTATATTCGCATTAGATCACCGAGAAGACGAAATGGGTGGTACGGGTCTTCGGCCGTGGAAAAGAGGACAACACTTACTAGTTACCATCACCTGCTAGGTAGAGCTTTGGACGAATCAACAAGATTCTACCGTTGTAACAGATCTAAAGCTGCTTAGCATGATATTACGCTATCTAGGTATGTTTATGATGCAGACTGTGTGAAAAGGGGGCGGATGAAATGCCTACAACACGACAGTTATATCGGACGTTCCTGTGGATGATGGGCATTCCGACATCCAGGAGGATATCGTGGCACGACTCGTCCCGGAGAATGGCCTCGAGACATTGGAAAGAGTGTAGATAAAGATCCTGTTCAAGGAGGTGGTCGAGCTTTGAGAGGTGTCAGCCATTACTCGTTACATGGATCCAACACGCTTGGCTGGTTATGTATATACTCGGGATTATGATAGGGGTGAACTGAACATACACATCCGTAGCCGCATATCTCCAACTAAATAAACGAGGCTTAGTAGTGAACTAAGAGATCGAATAATTAGGGAAGAATGGGCGGGTTGCTGGGGTCGTTCAGAAGCTGAAGACTTCAAACAGATGTACTCGGACACTTGGGATAGGCCGGAAAAAAGGAGAATAAAAGAATGATACCTCCGGTCCGACTCGAAGGCTTAAGATTTGTTAGCATATTGAGGTTATACATTCAGAGAGATATGACTTTGAGGTAGTCGTCCACCTGCCTTGCGCCGGCTTCTTTTGCCTTCTGAATGCTCTCGATGATGCGCTTCGTGTTGCCCTCAAAATCCAGGGCCCACTGATTGAGGTTGCAAGTTGCGACCGTGATTAAGTGACCCATTGTTGCTTCTTGGGATGAGTTCGATGCAAAGAGAGGAACTGGAAGTCTTAGGGCGACACGATCTACAGACAGTTTGAAGACACCCAATTACGTCAATGTTGTATGACTTATTAGGAATGAGCTACGTAGACGCAAGTCAATGAGTTGTGGTTGCGGTTTGAATGGTGGGTTGGGGGGGGGGGGGGGACATCGGAGATAGTTCGGTCATTGCATCTACCTAATGCTGGTGGGGCTTGACAAACGTAGAATTACCTAAGCTGCTTCGTCTCTGGCCAGCCAGCACGGGATAGAGAGATGTCTTTGTCAAAGCCTAGCCGTGGACTAAGATTGGGTTCAAAAGGTGTTTTTCTCACTTTGATACATCTACTGACCTTTGCCAATGTCCTCAATTTTCCATCCAATCATCTTTGGGTCGAGGAGAAAGAGTCGGAATCAAGATTGCAAGGATAAATCACGTGAGCTGATGAATAATTCTCCGGCGCCGCTCCTCTTTCAGCAAGGTTTTCCAAGGTTGTTTCAAGGTTCCAGGTTCCAATTTCCAACCTGGTTTTCTCCTTCCGCCAATGTATTCGGGTGTGGTGCGCTGGGATTCAATTTCCCAAAGAACACCTGAAGACAATAAAATGAGGCGAAAATGGTTCAAGTTCTTTATCTGCGTCCGACCCATATGATACTACTCTATGCACGAGATGCCGTCTCCAATCAATCAAAGTCTCATCGGACTCTTCAGTGTTTGGTGGCCGCAGGTGGTTGAGTGGAGGCCTTGATGATTGGCTCAGACGTCTCATAACCGCCAACCACAAAAGCACCACTGCCAATAGTGCAGAAGCGCGCGGTCTCCATCGTCAAGTTACCGAAACACAAAATGAAGGGTCTTCAAGTACCCTTGAAGCGCTTAGCCAACCTTTCTTCAAGCCCAATCTACACTTGACACAGCGACCAGCTAGCAGTTCTACCAAGTCAAGCTTAAATCAAGCGGCCGGAAGAGCCCGGTCCAATACTTATCTTATTGGATGATTCGTCCCGACCTGCCTGGCCCTCTCGATAGGCCTCAATTTTACGTTACGAGTCCATCTTGGCCGAAACTACACCAAAACCTGGTCCCTTAACGTCATGGGCCCAACCGTAAGGATGGTCGCATGCGCGCAATCACCTTGTCCGAAGTTTTGTACAAGATGAGAGCATCCCCCAGCTTTTGCAGCGAAGATCTTCGAGGCAGGTAATCATTCTTCTAGCTATCTCGCGTCGTCTCGTGAACGTGCGGCTCTTTCCCTCTGTGCCGGTTTTCTTTGTCATCTATTGATCAGTTATAACTATTTTCTTGTCTATTATCTATTGTGTCCGTTTGCCTGGGCCCTTGTTCGCTTGAAGAGTATTCAACGCTTCTTTGAAACTCCTTCGCTCTTTATTATCTCGACTGAGTAATATGAATAGGCGTTGATCCATGTCTGCGACATCTTGATCCGCCTACGTCGTTTTTGCCTTTTCCCCTTATGATAGACATTCGTTTCGTTTTCTTCTCATTAAAAAAGGAAAGTCAACATATTCCAGATGCTCATTCTAGTTCTATTCTCACACCTCCTTTTATTTTCCGAGGCCTCAGCGGCAGGTCCGTTGAGGCGAGGGGAAAGGTACGTTCTCGAAGGACTGGATCGACTTGACGATGGTCGACTAATACGTTACAGACTAAGATGGAGAGATATAGCAGGGGCGTCAAGTGTGTACAAGTTTGCCAACACCACCTCCACAGCCTCCAGATCGGCTGCATCTTTGACAGATGACACCTCTTCGACGCTAACAGCCGGCGAAACATCTACACCATCTTCTTCTCAACATCTAAGCACATTTTCGACGATAGACGATATTTCATCATTTACCCCAGTCGCTTCAATTACAAGCGTTACAAGTACCTCGACTGGATCGACTTCTTCCACTTCGATTTCTCGGTCGTTCACCTTAATCGAAAGTAATACTATTCCCACAATCAGTATCCTTCCATCTACAACAGTGGTAATTGGTTCATCTCCCGCCGCAAATGCTACTGTCTCGAACCCGACAACTGGTGCCACATCGTCTAGCTCGACAGAAAGCCCATCTGTGGACTCAACTGGGCTGTCAATGACAAGCTCTCTGGCTATTCCGGTTACCTCGTCATCCTCAACCAGTTCAAGTTCAGAATCTCAACCTGGCATAGAGAGCAGCGAGACTAACCAGCCAACACCGGGAAGTTCCGTTGCAGCTTCTGGGTCTGCCACATCCACTGTATCGAGCGTTGGAGGTACGGATACGTCTACATCGTCTGGCACTAAGAGCGTTGATGATTCGACCAGCTCATCTTCCTCAGTTGTCGCCACATCTACTCCCTCAACGCTCGCTTCATTTCCCTCAGTGGTGAAGTCATCTTACACATCTCACTCAGTATCAGCCACAGGTTCATTGAATGACGAGATCCCAACCATTATCAGTTCCATCCCAGCCTCGACGACAACAGTGCCCCCTGAGGTGCTTGCTAGCAATCTAGCAGATGCGAAGCATTATAATCAGATCTTTGCTGGGCTGACTGAGCAATCTGCGTGCTCCACGGGTCAGGTGGCTTGTGTCCATGGGAACATAGGTCAGTGCTCTAATGCCGGCACTTTTGACATTATTCCCTGCGCCGACAACTTGACCTGCTATGCCTTGCCCATGAACACGGTTACTGGCGTTCAAATTGGTTGCTGGGATGACGCGACCGTTGCCAAAGCTTTAGGTGGCGATGTACCTCCTGCAGCAAGTTCGTCCACATCTGTCGGGTCCCTAATCACGGTGACGATCACCCCAACGTTCACTGAAACGGCTCAGACTACCATGACGATCGGCTCGCCTTCGCAAACGCCTTCGTCGGTTGCTACTTCAACGTCTACTCAGTCTCCCGAGAAGACGGTAACGGTCACTTATATCCCGACCACCTTCAGCACAGTAACTAAATCCTCGAGTTCCGTACCTCAGATAGTCACGGAAACGGTCACTGTAACCCCATCTTCTTCTGATGTTACAACAGTTTCATCTACTGAAACACCGCCGCCACCCTCTAGCACGTTTTCTCAAATCCTGCCTACATCCACCGACTCCGGCCTCCACGTCATTCCAATCGGGACGGATACTCCAGGCGATGGAGCAGGCGGCCTAGGGGATGTCTTACCAGATTTCACGCGCACCAAGCATTTTGGCTTGTCCACTGCAGATACTGGAGCTGCGGCTACGGTCACTGTGACAGAGAAGGAGACAGTGACTGCGACCACGACCGCAACAGATTTAGTCACGACGACCGCCACCGTAAGCAGTTAGATAGGAGACGGGCCATATGTCCTATGAAGATTACGCGATATATATTTTCACTGTATGAAAACATTTAGCCGGGAGTTTTGGCCATGGTTGTTATGAAGTTCCTCTAAGGGTCTGGTAATGGGTTGCAAAATGGAGATATACCCTTCATACTATATACTTTTTAATCTACGAAATTTTAATCTCATATATATATCTCAATACTCGTCCCACAGCCAGTCGTAACATTACAACTATACTTTCTCGACTGTGAAAAATATCCCCTATGCCCGATCCAAATCGTACATACCTATATATCCGCCTATGGGGGTCAGAAGCGGGGTCAGCGGGCGTGTATATTAGGGCGGATGATGCAATTTTCCTTAGATAACAACAGCAGTTACCCCTATAGGAAGGTATGTCAACGTTATTTTAACATATTTCAGCGAAGTGCGTGTATCTGGTCTCTGCTGTGTCTTTTTTTCTACACGTTTTCAGAGTCGATTAAAGGGGTGAGAATCCATATCCAAATTCTCGACATGGTATCCCGTCCGCTCCCGAGCAGGGCCTCATCTAAGCACTCCAGCGTCAATAACTCGTCCTTGAATGATGCTTCGGAGGATGAGAAGAGGCTCTCAGAGAAGTTCGCGGTGCATAGGCATCTAGTCCCATTAGTCTCCCAGAATGAAGAAGTCGTATTCCTCAACGCCGCATCGGCCCCGCCGTCAAACTTGGTCGTCCATGAGGCAATCACGCGCTACTCTGCGGAAGCCCTATACGAAGCGCACCCTCACACTAAATGGCGTGAGACCCGCGAAGAAGCACGGCGCCTCATCGCGCGCTGCATCAACGCCGAGGTCCCCGAGACTATCGCCTTCACGCGGGACACGACCGAGGGCCTGGGCGATTTCATTCGCGCCGTGCCGTTCCAACCGGGGGATAACGTTGTCGTCGTCGACACAGAGCATCCTAACCAGGTATACGGGTGGCTCGCGCTGCGCTCCGCCGGCCTCGAAGTCAGACAGGTGCCCACGATCCCGGACGCGGAGAAAGCCGGGGAAATCACGGCCGTCGACGCAGAGACCCTGCGTCCGTACGTCGACGGCCGCACCCGCGCCATCGGCATCAGCTCCGTCTCCTTCGACTCCGGGCAGCTCAACGACGTCGCGGGCATCAGCGCCGCCTTCCGCCCCCGCGGCATCCACGTGCTCGCCGACGTGGCGCAGCACGTGGGCATCGCCCGCCTCGACGTGCGGGCGCTCGGCGTGTCCGCTGCTGCGTTTACCCTGCACAAGGGGCTTAACTGCCCCACGGGCGTCGGCGCGCTGTATATCTCGCCCGCGGCGTTTGCGGAGCTGGCGGATCCGGCGCCCCCGATTGTTAATATGGCCGCTGTGCGCAATGTGCGGGCGGATCTGCTGGTGGACGGGAGGGAGGCGGTGCAGATGTACCCCGACGCTCGACGCTTCGAGCACCAGAACATGAGCCTGGTGGGCGTGGCGGCTGCGGAGGCGTTTGCGCGGTTCTACCTGGAGGTCCTGGGGCCGACGGATGTGGAGGCGTATCTGTATTATCTTACGGATCTGCTAAGGGGCGAGTGTGAGCGTCTTGGGATTAGCGTTCTGGGGCCGCGGGAGAGGAGGTGCCGCGCGCCGCATATTTGCGTGTTGGATTTGGATCCGGGAGCGTGGGGCGCGTATTTAAGGGGGGAGGGGGGAGTGAGGTTTACGGCTAATCGTCTGGGGATTCGTGTCTCGTTTGGGTTCTTCAATTCGGTGGGCGATGTTAGGAGGTTTGTGGGAGTGCTGGAATCGGGGCTCGCTAGAGGGTTGAGCGTGTAGTGATGCAGGAGTTATTATGTTCCTAGTAAGATAATACCCCTGAAATACTGGATAACAACCCTCAAATTGGAGTTCCGGCCGAGATATCGAGAAGTCTGGCTTGGTCTGATCTAAGGTTCTGACTCTAACTAAGAAACTTGGGGTCGTCAATGATATATAGATGTTGAGGGGCGAAGACAAGGAACTCTGCTAGCCCATAGAAAAGAGCCGCACAGACAGATGCGAACCACTCAAGGCAACCAATAGTCCGGGACGCGAACCAGACGTAAGGCAACTGAAGACAGTACGAGGCAACGGGACCTGCAGTACATGCTGCAAGAGTGTTCCATCATGCGACCTCACCTACGCGGAGGCGGACAAAAGTGGGCGGCATCGCACTTGGCAGTGCTTGGCAGTGTTACACAAGATTCACGATATCTGAGCATGAATAAAATGCTTTGGAAGTAGATAGTTACCAATAAGATGTCAAGGGTGTGTTCTTGCGGGATGACCGGCAGGCCACGCGATAGACAGAGCCATGTTGAAGGCAGGCCCAAGCCTATAGACAATTGGAATGCCCAATGCTTATACCTCACGGTGGTGCGCCCCCGACTCTGAAGTCGAGTTTGGTGATTGAAATATATATGGCTTTCTTTCCTCTGTTCTAATTCCTACCTTGTATCGACCGATCCATAGAAATCATGAGAGTATTCAAGGCTTCTATCCTCTGATTACTTATATTGACGTCTTCTCGGTGCCACTAGAATCCAGTCTCTTCCTATATCATAGTTGCACCCGTCACCGACGTCCAACTTCCAACTGCGATTACTTGCCTCTCATTTTATCTCTCTCATATACATCAATTCTTGGACCTTAAGATCAATCTGTTGTGTCAAGATGTCTCAAAACCCGCACACCGCCGACAAGGAGAATAAGTCGTAAGTCTACTCACATATTCAAGTGGATGTCACGCTTAGGATAAACTTTTCTTAAGGACTTAAGGATACTAACTAAGGCACAGAGAGTCAGGAGACAGCATGGAAGTGAACCACGGTTCAACCGTATCTGAACTCATCGACGTCTCTGACCTTGGCCATAATGATACCGAAACTCACCACGACAATGACCACGGCAATGACCACGGCAGTGACTATGACCCTGAGCGGGACTTAGCTGGCATTGGGGCTCAGTTCGGCACGAACTAGATCAGCGCCGAAATAGCATTAAGCTCGATGTTATCATGGAGTCCTTACTACTATACGAATGGCATTTGGGAATATTTACTATTGCATATCGCGATAAGTCTACACGACAAATCTATGTACAAGTGATGGCGGCCATGTTATACTGGCCATCCCTTACTTCATCCACATATACTCACGTATACATATGGCATACTGGTAGCAATGTATCTTCTCACGAATGCACTCATTCAATCCAACTCAGGTTTTACCCCGGGTCCATCTTTAGATCGTGATGACACTGTCAGAACCATCTAATTACCTAGGTACTTACGCAAGGGTATCACCTAAAGGATCTTTCTCGGTAGAAAGTTGAATGGCTACGATGATGCTGTGACAGGATACTGTGGATTTTCAGTGATGGCTTATACTCTAGCGGTATTTCCTGCACTTTGATTTATGATGTACCCTACACTGATATACGAGAAGCACATTATTAGCCCGTTAGCATAAAGGCAGCTTCACTTCACAATACCTAGGTACCCATATATGCTGTCTATGCCGCCTAAATACCTACTCCACACTAATTCAATTCACTATCATTTTATCACCTTACAGCCATAGCTCTGGTTTACAGGCAACTATCCTACGTAATTAGTAAAACGTCCTAAGCACGCCCCTAGGCTTTTTGAATGCAAACGGTGAAAGCCTTTTCATCGTAATTAAGCCCCTTTATTATTAAGAATTTCGCTCTACTAAGAGAAAGAGATCATAAGTACTCGAGAGCACATACTTTACGTTAACCTAAGCCATGGCTCACATCTCTCCTTTAGAGCTGTAGCATTGCTGTTGTTCAAGGTCCGTTTTCAATCATAGAATACGGGGCTGTTTTGCGAAGACTCGTAAGCACTAGAAGACGGAGCAAAAATGAGTATGGGTCTGATTCCTATTAGAGGGGATAAATATGTTCGTGTCGTACGAGTACTTAAAGATTCAAACTACAGGTCCCTGAAATATTAGGTACTCTTGACAATGCTATTTGTGTCTCGTTTATCGCCTGTGTACCTTGCTCGCAGTACACAGATAGAGGCATGAAACTGAATTAGGAGTACGGCCGCGATATCGCTACGCCTCAAGATTCTTTCTCATTAGGTTCATTATACTCGCTCTATAATCACACATCTATATCTCATCTACGTCGCCGGAATCTACCCCGGGCCTGCGGACCCTTTGCGCCGTTGTTCTTCAGCTTGAGCCTCTTGAAGTTTGCATGGGCCAGTTCATTGACCTTCTTCGCCGCACCATTGACCTTCTTCGCCGCACTTTTGATCGCGCGGCCTGTCGACTTGGCCTTCCCACCACGGCTCTTCTTCTCAGGCTCCTCGTCTTCTTCCGATAAGGGGTCAGGCTGGAAGTCTTCCAATTCTAAATCCTCGACGTCTTGTCTCGTCGTCTCGATCTGTGTCTCAAGTACGACTTCCTCCTCTGCCTCAGCCTCGGACCCAGCATGTTCCTCCGCGGACTGCTGTGGTCGCTTGCTTCTTGTTGGCTTCATGTTCGCCCGCCGCGTAGTGCGCTTCTGTCCCTTCTTCTTATAAACTCTCAACGGCTGTCCGTTGCGGCCCAAATCATCCTCTGGTGCGCTATCGTAGAGACCCTCGTCGTCGAATCCGCCGAGAAGCTGCTGCGCTTGGCTATCAGGCTCAAGGATGGTCTCGTCTGGCTTGGCTGACTTCTTGGTGTTCGACGGCTCCGCGTCATTCTCCATCTCGCGCATGGCCTCTTCGTCGTCGTCCAATGCTTCCTCTTCCAACTTCCGTAAACTAGCTACCGCGCTACTCAAACTGCGACCCAGAGGTTTGCGTGGTAGGCGGAGGGGAGGAGAGATGTACTCGCCGTTCTCATCTACAGTCGCGAGCGGCGCTCTCCTGAGGAAGGACGGCGTGGAAAATTGAAATTGCCTGACTGAGGTTGGCGTCCTTCCCAGAGCAGTGTTGCCATCCTGTCGCTTTGAAGGTGTCATGAAGAGCATGCCGCGCTCGCTGGTAGAAGTCGGGGTTCGTCCTAGTTTAACGGCGTCGCTGTAGTCCACCTGACCAGTACTCTTGCTGGGAGTGGCCTGAGCCTTTTGGTCTGGCCCGGGAGCGTTCTCGTCGTTCTCTTCTAGGAGGTCGAACATGCCCAGAATCCGCCCATCTTTTTGGGGAGTAGGTCCAATTGAGGTAGGTACAGCGGGACTGAAAAGTTTCCGGGTGGATGATGGTGTCGCGAACAATTCCGGATCTATGATTCGTTGCCGTATACTAGAAGGAGTCTCAACATGCTTCCGCCTTTTGGGCGGCGTCTGGATGAGAGTCTCATCCGGCATACGTTTTGGGGGCTTCGGCGACTCCTTGGGCTTGGGATTCGGAGGGGCGATCTTTCCAGCAAGAATATCCTTAACTTGGCTATACTTTTTATATTTACTAGCTAAGAGAACAAACTGGTTAGCTTCCTTAATGACAGACTTCATTGGGAGGGAGGATATACCTATGTCTGGGTTCAGCTTGATGTCCTCACGACTGGGCTTTGTACCACCGTGGCGGCTCGCCCAGTCCGCTTCAAAGCGCTTGAGATCGGCTCGCAACCGTGTAGACTCTTCCTCATACTTCCGTCTTGCAATTCCGTCCATTTTGATATGAATATATTACTTGTAACCTTCAGCTCGATCTATTATGAGATAATGTTGCTAAACGTAGAACATAAGCTCCAGGTGGTAAAAGTCGTGGACGCGAGGTTGAATGGTTTTAATGGATACGCGGCGCGACGCGACACGAACTGGCGGTTTGGCGGAAGGTGGGACATGGACCAAGAATGTGGACCATATCACACCTTCCGCCAAACCGCCAATTCATTTTGCAAGGCTCCACTTTTAATACCTAGGTACTCCTACTTCCTAAGCATTTCATTGCGTCAGCGGCACCATTGACCCGGCGGCGGTACTCCTTGTACCCTTGTACCCCTTGCGTTTCTGTTTGAATCAATCGCCTTCGACTCCAAAAAGATGAATCTTCCAACTACAACCTCCGCGATTACCGCCCCTACCTCTACCGTTGCGCCTTGCCTCTATGGAAACAAACTCGGATGCAACAGATATACGATCCAAAGTCCTTCAGAACACACTCGCAGAGGTAGCATCGTCCAGGAACAACGCAGAAACCGAATGCCCGAGCGAAGCATGTTGCGTCATTTGCCTCGATAGCATCACCGAGGTTTGCGAGGCCCGGCCTTGCAGTCATCGAAACTTCGACTACCTTTGCCTCTTAAGTTGGTTAGAACGGCAGACGAAATGCCCGCTTTGCAAAAGCCATGTCGGTGAAGTCCTGTATGACTTCGAGAACGATAAGCCAGACGCGAAGAGTAGGGTATATCTAGTCCCTCGCCCCAAGGAGCCGTCGCAACAACATTCGCAATCAAGATCTCAGCTCCGTCCGCCGCGAAACCTCTTTTCACGACCTAATCGCTGGCTACAGGAAGAGGCACCTCGACGGGTCACCGTTGATGAGGCTATTCTGCGCCGCCAACATGTCTACCGAAATCAGCTCTATTCCCTACATGTAGGATCTAGCCACAGATCTGGCTATCGAGACCTGACTCCAGAGGTGTTCGAGTCCGACCCCGAGATGGTATCGAGGGCGCGAACGTGGCTGAGGAGGGAACTGCAAGTCTTCGAATTTCTTCGCACTCCGCCCACAGCGCAATCCAGTGACGATGCGATGACAAGAAGACGTGCGAATAACGCCGAGTTTCTGCTGGAATACATAATTGCAATTTTGAAAACAGTGGATATTCAGGGGAGTCAGGGCCAAGCGGAGGAAATGCTGAAAGATTTCCTAGGCCGCGACAATACTAAATTGCTTCTTCACGAGCTCAAGAACTTCCTGCGCAGCCCTTGGTCGCTGGAAGCCTGGGATCGCAAGGTACAGTACCCAACGACGAAGAAGCGGCCGATCGACGAAGGTGAAGAAAGAGATAGCCAAGAAAGTACCGCACGCCGGAGAAGAACGGCAATCGATGATTCCGATACACGAAAGAGATGGGCGGGCGATTCGTACCGCCCTACTTATTCGAATCGCCATCATAGAAGAATAAAAGAAGCGTGTCGATACAACCCAGATTAATCCATTATTCCATTCCGGCTAGCATTAAAACCTCGTGTAACTTCGCTATATCCTAGTTTTGGCGACACTGTTCATGCATTCCTACTGCGCCTATCGCCCTAGAAGAAGCGTGCCTACGTACTCCATAAGGAGAGACGCGGTTTTACGAGCTTAATATATCAAACCATTAGTTTAGCTTGAGTCTTGGACTAGGTAGGCATTGCTTACCCATTCTGCATTCCCCCGAGTCTACCTTTCTTCGATTCGCAGTCAACCGTCGCGCTACCTCCTTTTCTAGTCTTAAGCGAAACTTAAGTCCAAGGTTGTATGCTGCCTTAACTACCCTAGGTAGGTGGACAGGATGCCTATTTTCATCGAAGATATACTGGGGGGCAATACAATATCCTGATTACCTAATTTTCATGTGACGCAGGGGTCTTCCATCAATGTCCCCCCTCTTGCCTGGAATTGGTTGTCCCATACAAGCCGCGCTGGATAAATGTCCCAAACATCCATACTCGCTAACAGGCACATGGCGCAACCATGCGTCGCTGTCGAATTTTGTGCCTAGGTTCCGTCTCCATGAAATGTACTGATATGGCATGTCCACGTACGATTCCGGAGACATGATGGTGAGTCATATCGCGTTAGAGGTAATTGAGTCCGGCGTGCCGGCCTGATATATTACCCTATAATGTACTTAGCTAGCAAAAATATACGGACAGGTACGAGCCTCTGTCTTTACGACCTGACAAGTCAACATGATACGTACGCAACAGTGAAGCAGGGCAGCATTTATGAGTTTAGGTTTGGCTAGCATCCGAAGATGTACCATTCCAGCTACAGCTCGTTCTCCTACGATTCTGTTATCACATTACGGCAAGCTGTATCTATCCAGTTAAGCGAATGGCCCGAGTCGTCGAAACTGAAGTACGCCAGTCGATAGAGGTTATAATATACAAGAACTTCGGATGGCTCCCGTCCCCGTCCGATAGCGGTATCCATCGTGATAAATTGGGAAGAGATCGGCCTTACTGAAATTCTGACAACTTTGTTAGTTTCAGCACACCGAATACTATCCTCTAAGTGCACTATAGAGTTCTCGACCATAGTCGAAGTTACATAGGCATTGCTGTATGTGGTGAGCTCTCGACATTACACGTGAAGCGAAGGCCCAGGTGCTAAGTCCGGGCTCTATAGCGGATGTTCATACTGAAGGAAGTAGGACCTTCAGCTGTAAAGTGAACCCGGCTAACGGAGAAGAAATAGCCAGTCTACATTTCTTCTTCTAGAATGATTAAATGATACTTCCATGAAGGTAACTGTCACGATGTGGACCTTACGGGTGGGTACAAATAACGTTGTTGCGCAAGAAGACACGAACCCACCTACCTACTGAGGATAGCGATACTCATATAGGTGACTATCCCGTGTCTGTGCTGTCTCAGACTCTATCCTTCTAGAAGCCCCAGACCTCTGGCACCTAGACTCGGATCGAATCCTTATAGGTCACCTCCAACGATTCAGTCTCCTGGCATGGCAACAGTGTACGGACTTCTGTGAAATAAGCTCGAAAGATGGGGTGGACTCCCCTCTGCCACCGAGAGTGCCTAGATCAGCGCGTGGGCAGAAACGGATCGACGGTTGGAAGTTCGCATTAAGCGAAAACTTCCGCTACTTCAGCGCAGTACGGAATCTCGTTGAAACGAGTTCAGCATGATAAAGAGGGAACCAGATTTACGAGATGAGTTTCAACAGAAATTAGACAGTTTTATGTATAGACCATGTACCTGCTGCTTCTCACTAATCAAGCTTTCCGATGGGATCCAAACACTCGTATCCTTATTGCATCTTTCTATTCTGACCATGTAAAGCTTGCTACTCGAGTATCAGACTCTGTGTGGTATGAGTTCGTAGTTTAACGCAGAAGGAAACCTGATCTAATTCTGAACCAATTACCGAAGCGACCCTGGGGCGCTGATTCTCTTCTCACAGTCGGTTATCCCCAGCATACACATTCTAACATACCCCTTAATACCTTCACATATCGTTCCTAAATGACTAGGAAAATAGGGAGATGTATCAATGGGCTATCCATACTGTGGCTATTCTGGCCAGGCGAGACTTCCTCGACGAAATGGGATACATTAGTACAATAGCCGTTCGTACTGTTATCAGCTGGGTGATCTATGCAAGCCTGATGGTGCGCTTGGAATAGTACTTAGGTACTTCTCATAACCGAGTACATTACCCATTAAACGCGATGATTAAATCAACTTGGAAAAGGGCTGCAGGCATATACGAATCTAAAATATCTAATTGGTCAGATTAAATCCAGTGTATCTGGTTACCAACCTAGGCATGACTGATGCGCCGAACGGCACCATCCCAGAAACCTAGCGTAGGCAACTGGACATGAGTACATGGTAGATCGATAAAATACAGAGTTTGTATGTTGGAACTGCTTACGAGGGAGCTTGGCCAATCAAAATTCGGCTTCATTGAAAAGTAAATCAAGTGAAGCCTGTAAGCTTTAATATTATCAGTACATACCTAGGTATCTACCTATGTAACTTTTGCGTGGAGGTTGTATGCGATGTGATCGCGAATTAAAAATAGCCCGGTACGTACCGCAAACACCCTGAACGATTCTGTTTTAGGAATGATCGAGCCGTCTGATTGGTCGATTATTTAGGTGACCGTTGCGCTACAGCGGTCCCCGCGCTGCGAAGACCCACTGTGCAGAGCCTCAATATCAAAATCAACCCAGATCAGACCAACCAGAAATCCAGCAGGATTTAATACAGTTGCGCGCAACATTTTATTTACTTTCTGGACGGCAAGTACGTATCCCAAATAAATCAAATCGGGCAGCGGCAGAATCACGAATTCTGATCAGCCCGCCCCTCTCACCACCCAACGTTTAGTATAAATAGCCAGGCCCCCCTCCCAACTTTCCCATCTTTCCTCTCTTCACCATCTCTTCCCACCTTCACCATCTCTTCCCACCTTCACCATCTTTCCCATCTTTCCCATCTTTCCCATCTTTCCCATCTTTCCCATCTCTCCCATCTCTCCCATCTCTCCCATCTCTCCCATCTCTCCCATCTCTCCCATCTCTCCCATCTTGTCCATCTTGTCCATCTTGTCCAGTTCTCTTCAATCTCTGTCCTCTTTTCCAATCTCTACCTTTACTACCTTCTCCCTCAATCTTTACAAGTCTCATCATATATCCAGGTAAGTTCCATTTCAATTCTTGCAAGCCCATCTCCTTCACCCATTATCATCCCAACCCATCATCACAACCCTTCACCGCACCCCATCACTGCAACACTTCATCGCATCCCATCATCACTTATCCCAACCACCACACCCGAGACTCCTATCGCGCCTACCCCCCACATTGAGCAACCCTGCCAAAATCAATCTCGCCATCCCCCACCCAAAGTCGCGTCTAACAACATCGTTACCCCTCACAACAACATCGCCCCTCCACTAGCAACAGCATAACTTTTGGCATCAACACTAACCTCTGGCAGGTTTTTCGTCGGATTTGTTTATTTGCCAACTATCTTCAATTCTCAACCCTTTTATCCGAATCTTCTTTCTCTGCTTTCATCTCCTCTATCTTTACCATCTCTACCATCTTCACCATCTCTACCATCTTCACTATCTTTGCTATCTCTGCCACCTTTACAATTCTTTCTACCTCTATTA